>MU865065.1:0-93772 GCA_033576145.1 Cladorrhinum samala | reverse complement strand
TTTAAAATTTATAATTTTTTTAAAAAAAAAATTTTTAAAATTTTAATTTTTTTTTTTTAAAAAAAAAAAAATTTTTTAAAAAAAAAAAAAACCCCCTTTTTAAACACAAAAAAAAAAAAAAAAAAAAAAAAAAAAAAAAAAGAACAAGACGAACTAACCAATACCTGTACCGAATTGCCAAATTCATTATCCATACAGAGAGGCATCTTTTTTTGTTTTCTTTGTCACATCCACACCACCAACAGTTGACATTTCATCATCCCACCAGGTTTTCAAAATCCAATAGGTTCCTGCCCATTCGTGGTTTCTGTTTTTTTGCTCTTGTTTAATCTGATCGCTTCTTCCCATGATCAACCCCATTCTCGGATACTCCTACCGCACCCTGAGATTGCGAGCGCGATGACACGCCGAGATCCCCCAAATCATCCTCCTCATCCCAGGCATCAATCTCGTTCTCGTCCCAATTATCCACCTCCTCCTCCAGGCTCGTCGACTTTTTCTGTCCACCGTCTGCTGCTGCCGGCGCGACCGCAGCAGTCACGACCCCTTCCTCGTGCCCCTCCTCTTCATCGCGCGCTCCTACTCCCAACCCCTCACCCAGCTCCAGATCCTCCTCCTCCTCCTCCTCTTGCCCTTCCTCGCCGGGCACGGCAGTGTACCGCCTAACCCTCTTCCGCTCCAGCATCCGCTTATGATACCACGAACACAAGCCCAGCCCGGCTAAGCTCCCCACCACGTTGGCCAAGATGTCGTACAAATCAAACTCTCGACCGTTTGGCAGGAAGCCCTGCACGATTTCGGAACCGACGCCGAGGCAGGCGGTGCATACCGTCAAGGTCAGGTTGAGGGTTCGTCGGCGGTTGGTGTCCACTACCCAGTAGAAGACAACGGTGAGGAGGAAGAAGGTTATAGCGTGGAGGAGTTTGTCGTTTATCGGCAAGGCCGGGGAGACTTGGATGGAGGAGAGGCCGGCGTATGCCGAGATGAGGATGAGGAGGGTGAAGACTCCTGTCCACGAGAGGGTAACTTAGTATACACATATACGCGGGGTAGGTTTAAAAAGTGGTGGTGGGAGAGAGAGAATGGATGCGGTTAAGGTGAGAGTGCGAACCTGCGAATGGAAGCCTTATCCTCATTTTTTTTTTGGGGGGGGGGAGGGGTTCGTGGTTGGATCTATGTATAATATAAGAGTTTCGAATGATTTGGGAAGCTGCTGGGTGACTTGAGTGGTTGTATCTAGCTCGTTTATGTTTTTTGTGTATGCCTTCGCGAATCAATCATACAAAGGGGAAACGTAATAATTCTGATTACTATCGTCGCATGTTTGAAGTTGGTTGGGAAAAAGTTGGAATATTACAGAAGTGAGATGTCAGATTTGAATTGGATGGTTCTCTCTCACTCTTTTTTTATTTTCTATAAACCTCCTGCAGCTGTGACGGAACTGAAGAGCTTCCAAGGCGGCCCCTCACCCCTCCCTTCCCTCCACAGCCCACTGACAGTGGGCGTGGTGACTCGTTCAGTGGGGGGTTTAGACCCTTCTGTAACGAACAAGCCTTTGGCGGCATGTGCTTGGGACGGGCGGGGAGAAAACGGGGGACCAGCAGCCTGGGGCTATGTGGGGATAGGTGGCCCACGAGGTACGCCTGCCTGGAAGACAGTTTCTTTGTCTATGGGGCTATAATCCCTGCTGATTCATTGCTGCATGTCGAAAGCTGTATGTGGTGTAAGGAAGGTATGTATGTACATACCTTGATAATGTTCCTGGCCTGTCCCCTCTTTTGCGACTTCTGCGTTTCGTCAAATAACCTCGCGCGAAAGAAATGCGTGCCCGATGCTGTAGGACTTCTTGGGCAGGACCAATGATCCCGCTACCGGGTAGCTCACTTTGAAACTTTAGCGATCCCTTGTTGGATGGAATCAGCAACAGGTAGGAGGAACAACACTGACTTCACGTGACTTTTCTCAGGTATTTTCCCTTCCCCAGACTTGAGCGGGTACCTTGGCTCTGGCACTTGGAGCTCTACTCGAGCATCACCCGAGAGGATGCAGTTTGCGAAACGCCAAATGCGAGCCCTGGCAGACTAGGTTGAGTCATAAAGGTGGTTTTTAGGTCTTTGCCATTACCTACGCGGAAGCGCGACAGAGTAATCGTAGACACTTACAGGTACCCATTTTAGGCGTGTTGTAGGAGGACATAACAGCACTGCTGCAGCGCAAAATCGGTCAATCGGCCACCCCCCTTGTCCAGAAACGGCACGAGCGTGCAAGCGTGCTGCTTCCAAACTTGACCTCACGTCCATCCTGAACCAAAAATCGCACCTACAAAATCCATCAAGGCATCACCCCAACATCGCCGATTGCCTTGAAACTTTCAGGTCCATCTCCCCTGATGCTGCTCATTCTGCCCATGTGACCAGACCGCCCGAAAGTGCCCCGGTGCCGGCTGAACACGAGCGCATATCCGGCGCATGGCGACCGAGCGACGGCGACGACATCACTGAAGAGAACTGTCCCGGAAGAATGTCAATGACGAATGGCCACCATCCCTGGCCGCCCCCGTCGGCCGGCCTGGTCAATGGCGCCCGGGTGCACCACAGCGCCAATGCTAATAGCGTTGCCGACGATGGTGGCATGCTGCGGACCCAGACCCCGAGCGACAACCCCGTTCCCTCGATGCCTGAGGCATCAGACCTCGACGATGACCATCGACGCGCCCTCTTCGCCGAGAAGTTTCGCATCGCCGATAGCCGTCTTGCGTTGCTGTTTGGCGACGACGGGGGCTATAACCAGAACGCACTCGCGTCCTTTACGCGACCACCGACCCCACCAGCCCCTTTGATACCCCCCGCGACGGACCACGCGCCAATCCAGGAGCCCCCAAGGAAGCGGGCCAAGCGCGTCATCGACGAGGACGACTACGGCGATGACGACGACGACGAAGATGACGACGAGGACCAAGACCAAGACGACCGCAACATTTCTCAAAATTCATTCCACCACAAAAACGCCCACGCCGCCGCCGCCAAGACCTTGCTGTCGCCCTCAAAGTCCGGGAGCTCTCCGGTCCACTCCGTCTCGTCGCCGGGGAAGCATCCCGATAAACCGCGAGAGGATGGATCGCAGCCACGGGTCAAGAGCTCGGAAGATGCGCGCAAGGAATTGGAGGAGGCGCGCAATGCCACCGAGGAGGCTGCCAAGCGCAGCTTCCACACACTCTTTTACACACTAGAAAACGACCGAACCGCTATGCTCGAGCACCAGCAGCTCGAGGAGTCGGAAAAACAAATACAAGCAGAGATGGACAAGACGGGGCCAGCCAATACCAGCCAGCCGGGCCACGGCTCCCTCAGCAATGCGAACCTGGGCGCCTCAAGCCTGACGCTAAAACATCTCATCGCAAGGATAGATCTGAAACGAGATCAGGTCCGGGCTTCGGATGCCGAGCTGCGCTCGCTCATGAACGAAGTCCGCAAGAACCGCAGCAAGTGGGCGAGCGAGGAGAACGTGGGGCAGGAGGAGCTCTATGAAGCTGCCGAGAAGGTGCTCAGCGAGCTCAAAGCGCATACCGAATTCTCGACTCCCTTCCTGAATAGGGTCAACAAGAGGGATGCGCCGGATTACCACAACATAATCAAACAACCAATGGATCTTGGCACCATGACGAAGAAGCTTAAGGGGCTTCAATACAAGTCAAAGGTCGATTTCGTCAACGACCTGAACTTGATCTGGGATAACTGCTTGAGATATAACCAGGAGATGACTCACCCACTGCGCCGCCTCGCCAATGCCATGCGGAAGGAGGCCGAGAAGCTCATCCCCCTCATTCCCGACATTGTCGTCAGACCGAGAGCCGAGGTTGAGGCCGAGGAGAGGCGAAAACAGAACGGCGGCGACGATGAGGATAGCGACGACGAGCCAATAATGTCGTCGCGTGGTCGCAAAACCACGGGCACCAAAGGGACCAACAAGTCCCGCAAGACGCACTCAGACCAGAAAGAAGGCACGCCAGGGATGGACCAGAAGCCTGTCCTACAGCTGAACGGGCTTCTGGCGAAATCCCATAGGGAAGGTTCAGAGATCGAGGGCAGCAATGGCTTCGCGACACCTCCACTTGGTTCCATAACCCCCAGCGGGATGAACGGGCATTCTGGAGTGAGCAACGCCGACGCCATGGACATTGACGGACCTTCACTAAACGGCATGGCTCTAGGTCAGGCTCTTGGTGATGCGGCAGAACAGGTTTTTGAGGACGAGGAGTACAAAATCTGGAAACAGGTCACCAAGAAAGACCGAGCCCTCATAGCTAAAGAGCGCTACCGCTTGTTTTCCGAGGACAGCAGGCTCAACGTTGAGGAGCAGGCCTTGCTGCGGACAAAAGCTGGGATGCGGCGGTTTCTCAAAGCGAAACGAGAAGCCGAAGCTTTGGGGCTCATGCCGGGGTCCCAAGCTGACTCGAAGGATGGAGTCAAGGCGCAGGAGACTCTCGCCGAGGGCATGGAGGACGAGGTTGATCGGAACGTTCCAGCGTACTACGAGCCGCAAACTATCATTCCGGATATCGACCCAAAACTTGTATGGATGGAAGATGGAGAGGGGCAGGTCATCAACCACCATGAGGACATGCTACGGCTAGTTCCTCCAGGGCACTTCGTCGCGCCCGCCAGCAAATTCACCTCAAAATTCGACGCCAACATACGACAAATGCAAGAAACAAGGAAGCTGTGCTCCAAGATCAGCGTCATCAAGCAGATGCAGATCCAAACACAGGTTGGTCTATACGATTTCCTTTTATTAAAATCTCGACAAAGTTACTAACGGCAATATGTGATAGGTTTACCAAAATCAGTTTCAAAAGTACAACCCTGAGCCATTTGTCGAGTTGGACGCCGAGCCTCACTTCCTGGCAGGTGAAGGCCCAGTCATGGCCGGCGAGGTTTGCAGGTCTGCTATGCAACGCGCCGTGGCCAAGATATTTTATCATGCTGGGTTTGAAGAGCTCCAGCCGTCGGCCATGGACACCATCACAGATATTGCGGGCGACTACTTCCAGAAACTGGTTCGGACGTTCAACATCTACCGCGAGACGGAAAAGAAGCCGGCCGTGGGACAGCATGCTGAACGCGCGAGGTTCCAACCTCGTTACACCCCCGAAGAAGTTATTCTTCATACTCTAGACGAAAATGGCCACGACATTGATTCCCTCGAAGCTTACGCAAGAGACGACATCGACCGGCTGGGATCCAAACTCTCCACCCTCCACGAGAGAATGAAAGCGCACCTGGCCGAGCTCCTGCGCCCGGCGCTTTCCAACGACGCAGGCGCGGACGGTTCAGGAGCGTTCAACGACGGCTCGGAACAATTCGTAGGAGGAGACTTTGCCGAGGACCTGGGCGAAGATTTCTTCGGCTTCAAGTCTCTTGGCCTCGATAAGGAACTCGGACTGGACATGATGTCGGTCCCCTTGCACCTGCTCCAGTCCCGAGTCCGCAATCAATTTCAACTACAGACCCAAGCCGGTCCGACGGGGGTCACCTCGGAGCTTTTCGAACCCCTGCCGAACTCTGAACCAGTCACCAAGGAAAACATTCAGGAACAGATTGGCATGGTTAAGAATTTCTTCTTGGCCAAGTTGCACGCCAACGGCGATCAGCCTCTGATAGAGGACGAGGAGCTCCCCGTCAAGCAGAGGCGGCCGAGGCCAAGGCTGGGCGCCACGGGCAAGATTGCGGGGCCGCAGAAGCGGCCGCCCAAGGAGCAGATCGCGCTCGCCAAGAAGAGGAAGAAGATGGAGATGATGGGGTTGAAGGTCGATAAGGATGGGAATAGTCTTGGTGGGGTCGGTGGAGCACAACCTGGAGGGCAGAATGTGGGAGGGATGAATGGTGGAAGTCCAAGCAAGAAGAAGGGGGCCGGGGGGGGCGTGAATGGAACCATGAATGGAGGGGGGCCTGTTGCAAAGATTGAGGATGGCGATAATGGCGATAATGAGATTGCAGAAGGGGGGATGATTAATGGTTCTGAGGAAGGTGGTGGTTAAGATTGTTTTGAGGAATTTGGTGGGGTGAAGAGGTTTTTGAGAAGGTGAGGGAAAGAGGGGAAAACATATTATGTTTGACGAGAAGTTGAAAGTGACCAAAGAAGGGGGGAGGTTCTTTTTGTATTATTCATTGGGCGAGGGGAACAAAACTTTTCTATTTACTTTGGAAGGGAATTTTTTTTTTTTTTTGGGGGGGGAGGCGGGGAGGGTTAGATATATATATTTTGGGGGTCAAATTTTTTTTTCTTCAGTCAGTGATTTTGACTCTTGACTGAGCGAATAACTAGCGGACGGACTATTGTTATTAAGGTTGGGGGGATTATCGGCGGGGGGGTTGGGGGGGAATAAATCCTTTTATTAACGTCGTTTGCAAGTCTCGACTATATGCCTTTGTTTTTTTTTGGGGGGGGGGGGGGGGTGGGAAGATTGAGGGATTGAAGGGAAGGGAAGGGAAGGGAATGAAAGGGAAGGGATTATCTACCTATGTCTATTCTTGTTTGAAATTTTTTTTTTTGGCTCGGACCTTTTTTTTTTTTTTTTTTACTATGGATGCCAACTAGATTTTTTAGATTGGTGAACATGAAGTTCTGTTTGTTTTTTTTTTTTTTTTTTCTGGTATATATGATGGCACCTGTTCTACCACAGCAGTCATGGTTCAATACCTATTTTTCGGCATCATAAATTATTACTTTCTAGTTGGTTGGTCCATGTATCCAATATGTACTGATTGTATGTACATACGTACGTATATGTGTATCTGTCTATGTGTATGTGTAGTATGTACCTATGTATGTACAAATATGTGTGTGTCTCTCTGGGGGGTTGTGAGTGTGTGATTTATTTTATATCAGTGTATAAGGATTCATGTGGACCTATCCAAACCTTGTATCTATCTAATCAATTACTTTGTATAACTTTTTTTCCCCTCTCCTGCTTCCCCTTTTTCTTACCTTATACAACAACAACCTCTCTGATATAAATATATATATATACGTCATACCGTTTTTCGTTCAATACTATAATACTTGTCTACCCTTTTTTCTCTTTTTCTATCCTTTTTGGATGCTCATGGCCCTTTTCTACTCGAATGAGTGGATATTGATGGGGTAACAAAGCATATGTAGGTACGTATTTAGCGGAAACGGCGATGGTCGGGGGGGTTGGGGAGAAGAAAAAAAAAAAAAAAAAAGAGGGGAGGGGGGGAGTGGGTTGTTGATGGAGAAGACGAAAGAAAGGAGGTGAGATGCAAGCCTGTGTATGTAAAATTGAATTTCCTCAAAATTTGAAAAAAAAAAAAAAAAAAAAAAAAAAATTAATTTTATCGATTCATCCATCGTTTCCTTTGCATGAAGCATATCTCATGTTTGTCTATCGCGGCTAGAGTCATTCATACACTTTTCAGCGACGGTTCTACAGTCTAAATGGGTGTCATCAGATGGACGGGTTGAGGTTTAGTCACTATATGTGCCCTTGCAAAGCAGCTCATACTTAGTCTCGGGATATTGTACAAGTCATTCCTCTCTTGTGTGAATCCACACTTCATCGGTGGGCTTACCAAAAATCTATACAGCAGCATTGTGATTCCCAACCACGCACAAGGTTCCAAATTCACAACTATGGGCCAACGAAATGATCAACACTGATTTATTTGGGGAACTACTGAGTTCTAATTTAGATATGCGCTATTTCTGCGCCTTCCTACTACCGCACCACCAAAAAGCTTTGGTTTTCTTCCTAATCCGCTACCCTTTTGAGGTTTTTCATGATTGACTGGAGATGCTGAGCAGCGTCCGCCGGGTTGCTACCTGCATATCCAGCTGTTGGGTTCGCCCCATACATATTAGGCGCAGCCCCTGCACCTTGTAGACTATTCAGAATGGCATTCATGTCAACCGGTGGGGCCACAGGCATTCCGTAATGCGCCTGGTGTTGCTGATGCTGTTGTTGTTGTTGTTGTTGTTGTTGTTGCTGCTGCTGTTGTGGTTGAAGCGACGCTAGCAGTGTCTTGAGAGTCGAGTCATCGATCTGCCCAATAAGAGCCGAGAGATCAGGCCCCGAAGCAGCCGGTGCTGGGGCTGGGGCCATATGTGCCGGTGGAGGATATTGTTGGTAAGGAGCAGGAGTGGCAGTCATTTCTGCAGGATAATGCTGGCCATAGCTGTTACTGCTGGGGATGTAGCCGGGTCGAGCGGGCTGCTGATGAGGTTGAGGCGGAAAGGATCTTGACTTCTCTCGAAGAACGAGCTCTGCCGCAATAGGGGGGTCGATCATGTTGTATTGCTCGAACTGCACCGTGGTGCCCGGGGTTCGAATAAACACCTGAATGTTGATCTTGCCCTGAAGCTGGGCTGCATAGTCAAGGTCAATGATGGCATGGACGCCTTCCAGAACCTGACGCTCTACGACCATATCTCGAGGAAAGCGAGGGCTCAAGTACATGACGTCAACCTTGAGTCCTCGTTGAAGAAGAGCTCCCTGTACCCAATTGACAAATTCTTTTGCTACTTCTTGCAGCAAGAGTATTTGAACATCGGGCACATCATTTCCGTAGCGACGAGGAATGTCAAGCGCGGTGGAAGAAGACGTTCGGCGGTGAGGGCTGGGACTTCTGCGTCTGTATGAGTCGTTGCCTTGTCGACTGTGCCGCGAGGGCGATTGGGAGCGGCGGCGATCATGTCGTCCATAAAAACCGTCTCGACTTCCGCGATCGCTTCGGCGAGGGGAAGGCGAACGGCCAGGCCGATAGTCGTCTCTTTTCCAACCCTGTCCGGCGCCCTGAGGTTGATTCCTATCGAACCGCTCGCGTGCCCCATGGAAGTTCGAGCGGTCTGGTGGCTTCTCACGATCTTCTTTATCCTTCTTTTTTTGCGCACGAGAGGCCTCGAGATGAATTTTGCGCCCTCCCATCTCCACGCCCTGAGCTCCTTGCAGACAGGCCAGCCCCTCATTGACAGTATGGTATTGGACAAAGCCATAGGCGCTCTTGAGCGAGATCTGCGCCAGCCGACCGAATCTGGAAAAAAAGTTGAACACCTCCCGCTTAGAAACTCGATCACTAGATAGGTTTCCTAGAAGCAGTGGATGGTTAGCCGGCCAGGGTTTCCCACGGATAGAAGATGGATAGGTCGAGGCACGCGGCATTCGAGGGTAGAGTCTTACCAATAAAAATGCGAGACCCTTCTGGAAATCTGTCCCAGTTCTGCTCCGAAGTGTATCGATTCTCATCGTTGAGGAACGTTTCCCACGCGCGCTGGTTGGACACACCGTGGTAAGCGTCTTGCGCCTGGCCATTTGTGTTGTAATGGCTCTGCATAACGGGTTGGGTATGAGATTGGCTATGGCTACTGGAGTGGCCTGCATAAGACACATGAGGGGGGGCGGGTAGGGATGAAGGTGCATCATTGGATCCGGGTGCAACTGCAGGTGCAGACATGTAGGCGTTTCCGTGTGCCGTTGCCGATGGGAAGGAGTGAGCGGTATGAGCCTGGGAGGGAGGGATCTTGGGAAGAGATGGTTTGGGAGGCAGTGACGCGGGTAGTGCTGTTTGGGTAGTGGCAGCAGTAGAAGGAGCAGGAAGATGGCTGGTTGCAGAAAGGGTGGAAGGAGACGAGGCTGAAGTGGAGGAGGCTCGCCTAGTGATATCGTCTACCAGCTTCTGGATGTCAACGGCACCGTCATCCTCATTGTCGGATGAGGTGGGTGCGGGAGCTTCAGTAGTCTTTTGGGAGGCGTCGGTAGCGCCAGCAGCGGCAGCAGTGGCAGAGGCGGACGCAACTAGGGCACGAATAAGCTCATCGGAAGGCGCGGTTGTGGGCGCGCTGGTGGATGATGAAGATGGAGGAGGGGGTGAAGTCTTGCTCTCGGAGGGAGCTGGACCTTGAGCAGCAGCCGGAGTGGCAGAGGAACCGTTGCTGAGTGGCAAGCCCGGTGGCAGGGTGGGTGATTTGGCAGCAGGGTGAGAAGGAGGAGGAGTAGGAGTAGGAGTAGAATGAGACTGGGAACTATTCATCATTGATACTGATGTTTCTGCTGCTGCGGGGGATACATCATCTAGACGAGCCTCGCCAGCCTCGCTGAGGCTTCGATGGCTGGCTGGGGACTCAAAGCTCTTCGCATAGTCATTGTCTTCCTCCATCTGTGCTTCCGCCTCAGCCTTGGGAACAATAGCTGCAGGCGTCGTAGTTTCGTCTGCTGCGGGCTGGTCCTGAACGTCTGGATGCTCTTCGTCCTCGCCATAGATGCTGCCGTCGCTGAGGCTATCGTCGTGGGACTCGTCCGAATAATCATCACCGGCAACTACAATGGTGTCGGAGATCGCGCCCAATTCCGGGTTTGAGTCTGTCATGTTGGCGGTCGTATCTGTGGTTGCTGCTTGGTCCTGGAGCACAGCGACTACCGCGTCGTGGTTCTGGACAGAGATGGGGATGGGGACCGGAGAAAGAGGGCTCAGGCTGGCGGCGGCCACAATCTTGGGCGATTGTCCCGAAGACGACATCAAGTGCCGGATGGCTGAACGGAATAGAAATCAAGGGTATGATGGAAGATG
Organism: Cladorrhinum samala; assembly: GCA_033576145.1. Lineage (NCBI taxonomy): Eukaryota > Fungi > Ascomycota > Sordariomycetes > Sordariales > Podosporaceae > Cladorrhinum > Cladorrhinum samala. The sequence continues at coordinate 83,189 of MU865065.1, read as the reverse complement.
GAGAGAGTGGAGGCGATGGTGTTTTTACGGTTAGCAGAAAGGAAAAAAAAAAAAAAAAAAAAAAAACGCGACGTTGCGCGCTTTCTAGGCGGCCGCGAGATGGTGTTTCTCTGTGCTCAACAGAACACGGGCTTGCACGATCAGAAGAACGTGGCTACGGCGAACCGGCTTGGGCGATGCCGTGGTTTGATCGAGAAAAGAAAGAAAATATCAAGTCCGGACCGAGAGTGTGGAACTGCGGGAGGAGTTTAAGGGTAGAAGAGGGGTACGCAGTGAGGGACCTGGAACGAAGTCCGTGTGGATGAGTTTGGATGGGAAGGTAAAATGTTTAAATCGAAAGATCCCTTGGCTTTTTCAAATTCTAGGTGACTGATCAGTCGGTTAAAGCCGAGGAGTGTGTCACCACAAGGCAGGTACCGGGGATAACGGAGCGCAGCAGAGCAACTGGGAAGTGAAGCGGGACGGGATCTCAACGGCAGCAAGTGTTTGCAAGAGCGGCAAGTGCCATGTGCAGAAAAGTACGTACGTAGTTGATTGAAAATTGCCGAGATGCAAGTGCCATTTATTGATGGCCGATGCGCAGAAGAAATTTCTCGACGGGGAAGTCCACAGCCTGGTTTTCCCAAGGTTTGTCTTGGCGCACTTTCCCCACTCTACTTATCAATCCTGCTAGTCAGTGTCTGGCCAATCAAAGGACCCAAGCTCTCTGCGTTCTGCATCGTTCAACTATCAGTTCTCCAGAGGGACGCTACACCGTCATGAGGCCGCTTCAAGCTCTACAACTGCGTCCTCTTCTTCCATTGAAATGGCCAGCTGACAAAATCCCTCTGCTCAGCCATAAACGTTGTATCAAACACCAGGCGTTCGATGCGGCGTTTGACCAAGACGAACTGGCCGAAGCCCGTAAATGGCGTCAATCATTTGAAATTGATAGTCTGCCAGATGGAAGCACCTCCTATTCCCGCTCAAGCGGACCTGGTGGTCAACATGTGAATAAGTTTGTGCTGATGTTTTTTTTTAAAACTTTTTTTGGATGGCGGGGGGGGGGGCCGGGGGCGGCTGCCGTTTACCGTGATGCTACGGCTATTGACAGTGGTATGTTGCTTAGGACGGAATCCAAAGCCACAACAGTGTGGCCTGTGTCACAGCTTTTGCCCCAACTGCCCAGACTTCTGCACGCTGGCATCAGAGAGTCCAAGTACTACTCCAAGAGAAATGATCACATCACGATCCAAGCCCAGACCCAACGCAGCCGAACTGCCAACACGGACGAGAACCGACAGAAACTGTTTGAGGAAATACAGGACCTGTACCAGAGAACCGTTCCCAACGAGACGAGCGAGGACAAGAAACGCAAGCACGAGGCAATGTGAGTAGTTCGTTGGCAAAACAATGATGAAGAAAATGAGCTAACGTCGAAACAGAAAAAAGAGTGCCAATGAGGCAAGAATAAAGACCAAAAAATACCAAAGTTTCAAAAAGGCCAGTCGAAGAGGAGGCTCCGAATAGAAAGTTCAAGTCAAAAGTGGGTAACAAGGTTGAAAATGATAGGCATCGAAATCCCTGCAGCTTTCCCTGCAGTAGCTTGTCCGATAACACAGATTAGATTCACCGCCCGGCAAAATAAAAATAATTGAGAGCTCTCAGTTGGCTGATGATTCGCTGTTTCGCAATAATTTTTGGCGCCCCTCCGCGACTTTCATCTGCTGTAGGTCGGCCAGCGCAAGGAAAAAAAAAAAAAAAAAAAAAACTCCAGCACAACCAAACAAAATGACGACGCAAAAAGTGGTAGACTCGCGAATCCCAACATTAATTCGAAATGGCCTTCAAGAGAAGAAGCGCAGCTTCGTCGTCGTCGTCGGCGACCGCGCGAAGGATGCCATCGTCCACCTCTACTACATCATGTCCAGCATGGATGTAAGGCAAAACAAGTCGGTCCTGTGGGCGTACAAGAACAAGCTCCTCGGTTTCACCAGTCACCGAAAGAAGAGAGAGAACAAGATCAAGAAGGAGATCAAGCGAGGTCAAAGAGAAGCCAACTCGGAGGATCCATTCGAACTCTTCATCTCCCTCAACGATATCCGATATGTGTACTACAAGGAGACGGAGAAGATCTTGGGTAACACATATGGCATGTGCATCCTTCAAGACTTTGAGGCTATCACGCCAAACATTCTTGCGCGGACAATCGAGACGGTGGAGGGTGGAGGCCTGGTAGTACTGCTACTGAAGGGCATGAACAGTCTGAAGCAGCTATACACCATGTCCATGGACGTTCACTCCAGATACAGAACCGAGGCGCATGACGACGTTGTTGCCAGATTTAACGAGCGATTTATCCTTTCTCTCGGTAGCTGCGAATCCTGCCTGGTCATCGACGACGAGCTCAACGTTCTCCCGATCTCCGGCGGCAAGAACGTCAAGGCGCTGCCGCCACCCGACGAGGACGACGTCGCGAGCAAGCCGAAGCAGGAGCTGGAGAAGATCAAAGATTCTCTTCAGGATACACAGCCAATTGGATCGCTCGTCAAGCTTGCACGAACGACTGACCAGGCCAAGGCCCTCCTCACCTTCGTCGATGCCATCGCCGAAAAGACGCTCCGAAACACGGTCACCCTTACCGCCGGACGTGGTCGTGGCAAGTCAGCGGCCATGGGGATTGCGATCGCAGCAGCCGTCGCCTACGGATACAGCAACATTTTCATCACGTCACCTTCGCCAGAAAACCTGAAGACCCTCTTCGAGTTTGTGTTCAAGGGCTTCGATGCTCTCGATTACAAGGATCATGCCGATTACTCAATTATCCAGTCAACGAACCCGGATTTCAACAAGGCAATCGTCCGAGTCAACATTCACAGAAATCACCGACAGACAATTCAATACTTCAGACCGCAGGATGCGCATGTTCTCGGACAGGCCGAGCTGGTCATTATCGATGAGGCGGCTGCTATCCCTCTGCCTCTCGTCAAGAAGCTCATGGGCCCTTACCTGGTGTTCATGGCTTCTACCATCAGCGGTTACGAAGGAACGGGTCGTTCGCTGTCGCTGAAGCTCATTAAACAACTCAGAGAACAGTCCATGAGCGGTGCCAACCCGAACGGTAGCGGCGCGGTAGAGGTTGACCGATCAAGCGGAAAGGCGACCAAGGAGTCAACGGCAGTTGGCGGACGGTCACTCAAGGAGATTACTCTCTCTGAGCCCATTCGTTATGCTCAGGGTGACAACGTGGAGAAGTGGCTCAACACTCTCCTGTGCTTGGATGCTACTCTGCCCAAGTCCAAGCTAAACACCCAGGGCTGCCCAGACCCTTCACTGTGCGAGCTGTTGCACGTCAACCGCGACACGCTCTTCTCCTTCCACCCAGTATCGGAGAGGTTCCTGCAGCAGATGGTTGCGTTGTACGTTGCCAGTCATTATAAGAACTCACCCAACGATCTTCAGCTTATGAGCGATGCGCCTGCACATGAGCTGTTTGTCCTCACCGGCCCCATCTCGGAAAGCCGTCTTCCGGAGCCCCTCTGCGTCATTCAGGTCTCGCTTGAAGGCAAGATCAGCAGAGAGAGTATTCTGAACAGCCTGAGCAGAGGTTCGCAGCCCGCGGGTGATTTGATTCCGTGGCTGGTCAGCCAGCAGTTTCAGGATGACGAGTTCGCTTCACTCTCTGGAGCTCGCGTGGTCCGCATTGCCACCAACCCGGATTACATCTCGATGGGTTACGGGTCAAAGGCTATCGAGCTTTTGACCAACTACTACGAGGGCAAGTTTGCCAACCTTTCAGAAGACGCGGACGTGTCGGTTCAGAAGAGGATTCCTAGAGTCACGGACGCAGAGCTTGCAAAGGCCAGTTTGTTTGATGACATCAAGGTTCGGGATATGAGCGAGCTTCCTCCCTTGTTTGCCAAGCTGGCCGAACGCCGGCCAGAGAGGCTCGACTACGTTGGCGTAAGCTATGGTTTGACTCAGCCCCTTCACAAATTCTGGAAGCGTGCAAAGTTCGCTCCTGTTTATTTGAGGCAAACGGCCAACGATCTTACCGGCGAGCACACCTGCGTCATGTTGAGACCCCTTCAGGACGGCAACGACTCGACCTGGTTGGGGGCGTTTGCCAACGACTTCCATCGCCGCTTTATGTCCCTCTTGTCATACAAGTTCAGAGAGTTCCCATCCATTTTGGCTTCGACCATTGAGGACTCGGCCAAGGCTGGTGCTCAGCTTGATTCGGCGAATGCCTCGACTGCTGAGCTTACCAAGGCTGATCTTGACGGCCTTCTCACGCCCTTCGATCTCAAGCGCCTCGAGTCATATTCGAACGGCATGTTGGATTACCACGTGGTGCTCGATTTGATGCCTACCATTGCGCACTTGTACTTCTCCGGTCGGCTGAAGAACGGTGTCAGCTTGAGTAACCTGCAGCAGGCTGTTCTTCTTGCTGTCGGTTTGCAAAGAAAGGAGGTTGACCAGATCGCTGACGAGCTTACGTTACCCGGATCGCAGGTTTTGGCCATGTATATCAAGATTATGAGGAAGATCACTACCTACCTGAACTCGGTGGTCACCGGAGCGATGGCTGCCGAGCTGCCTGACGCTGGCAAGATTGGTGTCAGCAGGCAGAACGCTTCTGGCGTTCATGACGATGAGGTTGTCGACGATAAGTTTGTGCCACTTCAGACCAGCCTGGAGGATGAGTTGGAGGAAGGTGGTGATGAGGCTATGAAGGAGTTGAGGAAGAAGCAGAGGGAGTTAATTGATTCTTTGCCTTTGGATCAGTAAGTCGTGCTTGACCCCGAGATAGGTTTTTTTTTTTTTTTTTGCTGTGCGGTGCTCGATGCTGATTGAATGTTTTAGGTATGAGGTCGAGGGTGATGAAGCAGCATGGGAGGATGCGGAAAAGAGGGTCGTTGTTGCCGCCAAGAGCGGAAAAGCTAACCCTGTGGTGAGCGTTAGGATGAAGACAAAGCGAAAGGCTGAGACGGAGGGGGAAGGCCGTGATGAGGTGGAGAAAGTCAAGTCAAAGAAGCCTAAGAAGGAGAAGAGGAGGTGAGATGGGATTAATGTGTTTGATAATGCTTACAATATGGGACTAAAAGAAGAAGATACCCAAAAAACTGAAAGATATTAAATGATTTTTTTTGGGGGTTTGGTTTGGACTCAATACATTCTCTATCCTTGTCCCAAAAGAGGTCATATTTCGATGATATTCTATACACACACCACATCATACATACATCCCACCTCTCTCGACCGGACCTTCCTGGACTCACGCATAAATCGGGGAAACAAAATCACTTAAACTCAGGGTTTGCCTCTCTATATATATATATATTCGATCTCATTCATTCATTCATTGTTGATTTTATCATGCGATTACATGATGCTATTTATCCAAACTCGATGAAAGTCCGAACTATGATTTCCTTTCTCTCCAACAACCCCCACCCTCCCTAGGGGCCGGGCCGCCCCCCTCCTGCTTTCCTCCCATTATCTCAATGCTCTCCTTCATGCCTCATTTAACCGAGCATCTCTCCTCTGGACCCCATCAACCCTTACAGTATCCCATGCCAAAGTGAAAAATCACCTGTCCGAGAATGAGACAGACGAAAAAAAAAAAACCAAAGCCTTGCTATATCGGTACATCTCTCTCCTATTTCATTTCATACATCCAATCCCCCTATAACTAAAAACCCACATCCACGGGGACCATTAAGTTTATACTTCCCAACCGCGAATGACCTTTGCCTTATCCACATTATCATTAAAAATTTCCTGATTTTCTGTTTCATCTCTTTCGTATCATCCCAAAAGCCTAATGGGAGAAAAAAAAAAAAAAAACCAACCAAACCACTACCACTGCCCTAAGGAATATCTCCTGTCGTTCCCAACCAGATATATCCAAAACCTCATCCTCTTAGCCACTAGTCTCAAAACCTTGAGGTCCCTGGCTCCCCTTATCACCTATCCCAAGAAACCAATATTATACGTTACTCCGCTGCTCGCCGCTGCAGCTGATATGTATCATAGAAACGACCGTAATGTATAATGATGAAATAATGAAATATTGTTGCCCGCCATTATTGATGCAACTGAATAAAAAAAAAAAAAAAACAGATCTCTTCCTCTAATATAAAAATAGCGAGTGAAAAAAGTGTCGGGGGTATCGAGAGAAGAATTGGGTTGTCTTATGCCAAAAAGAAGCGACTGAAGTTGTGCTGGATACGAGGATCCAAAAAGAACATAAGAAAACAAAAAGAAGAAGAAAAAAAGAAGCGAAGAGAAGTAGAAATTAATTAATATTCATCCTCCAAAACCCAAAGAGGAGATAGGAAGGTACCCATCCCGACGAAAGCAGATCGGTGTGTTGGAAAATGCGGGAAATCCAAACCATTGAGGACTCCAAACAACATCACCTCATCTCGACGTCCTTGATGATTCACTTTCCCTATCCCTCTCCCTCGGACTCACCCTTGTGCTGCTGTGCTGCATCCACAAATCGTGATGATCGTCGTGATCAGGGGTGGTCGGGCTGAGTATCCCGGGGCTGCTGCTGCTACTACCGCACAGCGTGTCTCCCCTGCTCATGGAATCAAAGCTCGACGAGCTTCCCAGAGTCCACTCATCGCTATCCCCCCTCCTCTGAAGGAGCCCAAGACCATATCCGCTGCTGGCGCCATTTCCGCCCTCCAAATCATCAACCATACCCCTGGGCCTGTCTCCCTTCTCAACATACTCATATTCCCACCGGGTAGTCTTGTCCAGCTGGGGTCTGGGCAACCACCGGCTCCGAGCAATATAATAAGTAACCGCGGCAATGGTGCCTCCACCAACCAGATCAATCGCGTAATGATGGTTGAGATACATGGTAGACCAAGCAATCCAAACCACATACGCAACGAAGAACGGTCTGAACCTCGGGAAGCAATACTGCATGAAAAGTGCCTCAAGAACCGCATCAGCGCCATGGAGACTTGGGAAAGCACCAAACGGCACAGGCGCGGTAGTGAAGCTGGTGGTGTACATATCCACCCCAAACAACGCATCCAACCTTGCCAAACCCGCAGGAGAGCCAGGCATGCCGTAATGCGCAGGCTCCAACCCATGCAACTTCTCGTACCAGGGAGGGGTGCAAGGGAAAATCAGCTGGATGGTGACTCCGAGGATATTCATATATCCAAACGCCTTCGCCCACACAGGGAGCGTGCCCGGGGCAGCGAAAACGAAGAGGAAGACACTGCAAATAACTGGCAGAGCGAAATGGGCGACTCCGTAGGGAATCCAGGCAAGGATATCCAGAACGGCAAAAGTGTGCGCGGAAAGGATATTGGAGAGGTTTGCGCCGTACATGACGTTTTCAAGGGCAGGGAGGACCTTGACCCAAATATGAGGGCGGTATTCGGGTGCGATAAATCTATTCCCCGTTGTTAGCTAAACAAAAACTCCCCATGTTTCAGAGTATTTATTGCGAGGTCTCTCACCTGCTGCTGAAGAAATACAGCAAATAAGTCCAGATTGGCAAACTCGGCAAAAAGAATTGTCTAGTCGCAGGTACCGCTAACAACCCAGCCAAAACCACCAGACCCAACAGCTTTACCAGGGGCGCGGAAGGAAGGATAAAGAGGCAGAAAATGATGTACGCGAACGTCAAGAAATGTTGCAAATCCCAGACGCTCCATCTTCTCGTGGTAAGTGATCGCAGGGAACCGGCGACGTCCAGAGAGGTGTCCAGTCGAGTGATGTCCTGGAGTACGCCATCCTTGCCAGACTTTACGCGCTGCAGGCGCAAAGGCTTGCCACCTCTTGTCTTGAACTTTTTAGAGCCGGAAATTGGGTTTTTCAATTGCGCTGCGAGGTTGAAGAGCGGGAGTAAAGGTGATGGTTGCGGCTTGGTTGGTGGTGACGTCGGTGCGCCGGCTGCCACCGGCAGGATTGGGTCTTGCATTTTGAGAGGAAAGAAATAGAATAAAAATAGGGTGCCGCAACGAGCGCCGGTTGCGTTATTGTTGCCTAGTAGGTATGTTGTGTTGTCGAGGAAAGTAGAGAATTAGTATTAGTTGTTGAATTCCCCCGAAAAAAAATCAAGGAAGTTCGGTCGGAAGAGACGGAGCAAAAAATGTGGCGCTCGCGTATATGTGTGTGTGTGGGTTTCTTGGATTAAAAATGCCGTCGTTGTTGCATACACATATTTCGTTCCCTCCTTTCTAGTTTTTTTGCTGAATTGAATCGTTCTGAGAAATTAAAACCTCGAATCTGCCTTTAGCGCGGAATTCGTTCGTCTCTGTCGTCGTCGTCGTCGTCCCTGTCGCCTGCTTCGCTTTTTATGCTGGTCGGTAGGTCTCGGCAGCAGCGGCAACGGCAGTGGCGGAAGCGGTTCTCTCTCACTCGAATTGTTTCGCTCGGAAACGGGAGAGAAAAGAGAAAGCGAAACACCTGGCTGCGACGAACTACTTCAACTATGACTACCACAACAGCAACAAACACCCGCGAGGAGAATTGGCGAGGTGATGCGGGTGTGATTGTTTGCGGTCGATCTGTCGGGAGGGCGGAGGAGGATGACGGAAGACAGAGAGAGAGAAGGAAGAAGCGGCGGCGGTTTAGTGTTTAAGCTTTGTTGTTGACGGTTGGGGTTAACAAGATTCGGGAGCTGCTAGACTAAAAAGCGAAGAAGCAAAAAGAGACGAAGATGAACGGGGTCGCGTGCGGTATGACGGTGGGGCGTTTCTATTCCCTTTTGAAAGGACCTTCTCATGCACCATGTGAGATGCGGTATCCGTAACCGCCCTGTGAAATAACGCCAAGGGACAACCCCCGTCCACCGGTTCTGCTTGGCCCCTTTTTCGATACCTGTATTACAAAACGAGTGTAAAATACATAATGTCCGATCACCGATTATTTCAAGCAAGTGTGCCTGCCTGTCTGCCCGCCTGTCTGTCTGTCTGTCTTGTCTGTCACGCGGGCCTCGGACCGCGAGCAGTTTGTACACACAACCTGTTGCAGCAGATTGCAGATTTCAAAAAGCGAGTGAAGCGAAGCCGAGTGACCATTTTATGCATGCAATCACAGTATCGTCCGTTTCACAGTTTTAAGCACCGGGAGGACGAATCCTTTCCGGCTTTACGTGTATCTGACAGCTGAATGCCGAGTTTGCCCAGCAAGCTACGAGACCACCCACCTGGCTCCTTTGATTGTTCACTGCCACGGATTCCTGAGGTCATCCACATCACCACTCATTCACATTCCAGCCATTCCAACATGATCTAACCGAGACCGAACAAGCCGCACATCAGACGTTTGCGTTATCTCCCCGCTTTTTTCTCGGCGACCCGACGCCTCTGTGCTCGTGGGTTTCACCACGACGATCCGCCCGTCCTATCCGCGGGTTGAATCAACTCATAATCAGAGAAGGGGGTCCGTGCCTCTTTTTTTCTAACATCCCTCGCATCTCGGCACACCTTTGCGCCTCCTTCTGCTACCTAGGAATGCGGCGTGGAAGAGGACCTGCGCCTTTCGCTAGATATTCCTCCTCAATTTATCCTACACTGTATAAGCCACAAATGTGGTGAGCCACGAAGGAAGCTTGGGTTGCGAGGATTGCAGTGCAAATAGAATCTTACCAAAGAGTTGCAAAAACAACAAGGCCCTCCCCCCCCCCCCCAAAAAAAAAAAAGTCAGAAATGACTCGACTACGGATACCTAGGTAACCAATAGGCACGTATTGTTTTGGTGAAATTCTCGTCACAAACTGTTTTGCATCGCCGATCCGGCTGTTTTTCACACGTCGTTCGATCGGATGATGATCTCTTGCATCAAGCCTAATAATATGTACACACATAAGCAGGGCACGCGCGCGGGCATCTTGACGGGCAGATTCGGGGTCTTTTTGGGTTTCTTGGGGTTTCCAATCCAAGGAACCTACTGCGCCTCACCCCACCAGCTCCTTCTTTTGCTTTCTCCAGGCTCCTTCTGTATCCTCCTCCATACCTACCTATCTACCTACCTACATGCCGCGCCCCAACTTATTACTCGGTGAAATACGCAGGCTTTTTTTTTTTTTTTTTGTTTCGAGTTTCATTATGTAAATTACAGGGAATTTTTCTTTGTTGGGGAACATTTGGGAAAGGCTTCAAGGATCCAGGACCCCGGTTTTGCTCGGTGCTCATTTACCTAGGTAGTGCATGAAGTTGGTGGATCCTTTTTTTCTCACAACCTAACAACATGGAAGGCCGAAGGAAAAAGAAGCGCCCGCTAAATTGGTACACACGCGAGCAATCGTTACCGACAGATGCGGTGTTGTAATCTGTACCGCACCCGGTATCTACCGCGGTCACCGCCCCGCATATATCACGTTGTTTCTATAGCTCTCCATGTGGCTTTTGGAGAGTTGACAAATCCATGTATCACAGACCTGCAAGTCTGCTTACTTTTAGAAAAATTGAGAATAGGGTCGTCCTGTCTTCATATCAACCAATTAGTGCTCTTCCCGTCCGTCTCCCCGTTTCCACCCGTCTCTTGGAGCCTTATAGACTGCACCAGTTCACCGTTTACCGTTTATGACTTGTCAATGTCAATTGTCAAGAGAAAAAAAAAAAGGCTCCCAATTTCGTGACACCGCCAATGATCATTTAATGGAACCATGGTTGACTTGACAAACAAGATGTCAATGAGCGGCTTGGCACCTATCCCCTTTACAAATATTGAGAAAAGAGGCCGCCTGTAATCCAATCATCTTGATTTTGGTTGAGAGAGAAAAATTAAAATTAGACCAAGGAAGTAGAAAGAAAAAAAGCTTTTCTTCAATGGTATGGCGATAAAAACTCCACACCTTTTCCCGCCTCTTGAATTTCCTTGGTCAGGAACCGGCCGGGGACAACCGACGGTCAAGGTTGACGGTCAAGATTTGACGGTCAAGGTTTTGACGGTGACATCGTTTTTCTGCTCACGATAGTTTGCAAATGCCGCTTTATCCACCTCGTAACTACAACTCTTTATTAATTGTGTGCGACGGACATTATTAAAATGACAATCATCATCAGGCATCAATGATGACAGTTTCGTTTCACCAATAACATAAAACGCCCCCAAACCAAAGCTGAAAAAAACCACCGAAAAAAAAAATCATCTCCGAGCTTGCCGAGTACCGTTTCTCCATGGGAATTGGAAACGTTTGGGAAGAAAAAAAAAGATCGGGGTTCGGATTATACTCATCGGGCGGGCTCAAGAGTCCGACGGGTCCCGGGGTATCCCTGGTCCGCCTTTTCTGTCAGCAAGGGGGTGGGGGGTTATGGGATGCGTGACTGACCGCGTGGACACAAATAATTGTGATTGGTTAATTGTTGGCGAAAGGTGAATGATGATCTCAAACCACTCTCGCAACAAACAAACGCCGCCCGCCCGCCTCACGCCCCTCCCCCTCCAATGTGATGATTTCTGAGGGTTGCATCTCAGAAGGAGAAAAGAGATGATGGTGTAATGACTACAGTTGGCCGTTTAAATTGTATTCTCTCTGGTTTATTACAGTGTATTGAAAAGAAAAAAAAAAAGGTATAAGTTATTGAAGCGATCTGATCTAGGGTCCAGTCTAGTCTAATTATTATCTGATCTAGATAGATAATGAGTAAGCTCAGAGAGACTTCGACATCTCGCATCATAGTGAAAAAAAAAAAAAAAAACCCCTTTGGTCCTCGGGAAACGGAAACACGGAATGCCCCCCCCCCCCTTCTTCCTTCCTTCCTTCAACTTTAAGCTTATATTTGTATTACATTCGCACAATGCAATAAAAAAAAAATAAGAAAAAAAAGATAAAGAATAAAAACGTAGAAGAAGTAAAACATGTGACAAACTTAACAAACCATCTTACCCAAACTGTCGGGAGCAAGCCGATTACGCAAACCAACCTACTACCGCCCTGTGGTACACACAAACAAGCATAAATGTAAGACAACAACCTTATTGGGAAGCCATTCAAGGGGGGGTTTTAGAAGCTTACGTAGACAACCACGTAGGGGATCAGTTAGGTATGTGACATGTGATTTCAAGGTATGTATGTATGTATCTATAGAATGTGAAATACTTTTCGATCATTGTATGTACTTTGTAAAAAAAAAAAAAAAAAAAAAAAAAAGGGTTATGCTGGAACATTTTAAACTACAAAAAGGATCATCGAGCATGAAGGTTAGTCTGACACAGTTTTAAGGAGCGATGTATGTTTTTTTTTTTTTTTTTTTGTTAAGTTGGGCTGTCACAAAGCAAATCTAACAGCTTGAACAAACCCATTTAGAATGCTTCAGCTAGCAGATCAATGAATTCCTGAAAGAAGCTGGAGGGAAAATACCTACTTAAAGGGATGGATGAGTATAAGCGGTTCCCTTTCGAGACATAGATGCCCAGCATCTATCTAGGATGATTCCGTTATCGCTTTTACTACCTCGATAAATGTAACAAGGGTAAATCAATCAATTGGAGATGGCAGAGGTTTCCCTGACCACACTTACGCACCTACGACGCATGATAACTAGAACTCCTTTCACATAAAAAGCTTACGAATATATGTGGAAAGTCTCGAAATTTTCTTCTTGACGAGTATCATGAACTTAAGATTTAAAAATCAGAAACAATAAAGCAAAGAAGAAGTAACGAAACACCCCGGCTCAGCGTTTTTCAGAACCTAAAAAGGGGGAATCTTTAAAATGATCCTAGATGTGTGTATTTGCAAAAACGCAAATATAGCAACAAAACGAACATTGTAGATTCTTGTTTTTCCCATACGAAAAACATAGTTACTCAAAAAAACCTTTAAAAACCCCGTAGGTAACTGAAAGACAAATAAGTAGTCTCGCTTAAAAAAAATAAAATTCAAGAAAAACATTTGGATATCTTCCGTTCCGATCCCAAGCTGACATGACCTCTGGAATGGTTAAACACAAAAGCAAAAGTGAGAAGACCGTACCAATGAAAAGAAGAAAACAGAGGTTGTAAAAAAAAAACCAAAAAAAAACCAAAAAAAAAAAACCAAGTAGATCAACAAGATAGGCAACAATAGCAATATAACCCGCCGAACCTTGAAACTGAAATCTCATCACCGCTGAATAAACCCCATTTGATTCATATCCTTCATCGTGAATATTAAAAACCCTTCCTTGCTTCCCCCTTATCACCGTCGGCCCCCAAGCCCATTCCACAAACCCTTACTCGTTTCGACAACTCTATTCGCCTCACTTCCAGGCCTCAAGCTAGCCGGAACTCCCTGAGCATGAGCAGGCGGGACGGGAGCTGGAGCATCATCCATATTCACATCTCCTTGGCCATGCGAATCTCCAGAACCTTCATGGCCGCTATCCTTCCCTTCTCCTCCTTGCCCTACGCCGGTATTCACCGAACTCCCTACCGAAATTCCACTGTCATCTCTCGCATCCGCCTGCTGCTGCTGTTGAGCTGCAACGCCCTGACCTTGGTTCCTCACCGGCTCCCTACTCCTCCCGCCATTCATGTAAGCCTGAGTGCCCGCTCCGCCTTCCCTCAGCTTATTGATGGCCCTGACCGTGTCGATAGCAGCGTGCAACGTCCTCCTCGCGTTGAAGTTCTTCTTGACATTCGGCAACAGGTTCGCTCCCTTGTTGCTCGCGCCGTCCTCGGCCACCTGCTGCCTAGCCCACCCGGCCACGAAGGGATGCTGCAGCGCTTCGTGGGCGGTCATCCTCTTGGCGGGATCAATAGTCAAGCACCGCCTGATAAAGTCCTTTGCCGACTCGGACACGCCCCTCCAGTATTCCAGGGGGGTGAAGCTGTAATCGGCGTTGAGAATGGCCTGCATCTCTTCAAAGTCTGAGTCCCGATCAAAGGGCGTGTACCCGCACAGCAAGAAGTAAGTGATGACGCCCAGCGCCCACAGGTCCACGGGTTTGCCGTGGCCGGTTTTCTTGAAGATTTCGGGGGCCATGTACCCTGGCGTCCCGCACGTGGTGGTCAGGACGTGGAACTGCTCCTCGTCCATTATTCGACTCAGGCCGAAGTCGGCGATGAGCAGGTCCGCATTGTCCTCGGGGGTTCTGAAGAGCAGGTTTTCGGGCTTGAGGTCGCGGTGGACGATGCCGTGGTCGTGGAGGTAGGCCACCGCCGAAAGCGTCGCGCGGATCAGGTCGGCGGCGTCTGATTCGTAGTAGGAGCCCTTGCGGCAGATACGGTCGAAGAGCTCGCCGCCGAGCGCTAGATCGGTGACGAGGTAGAGGTTGTTCATCGTTTCGAAGTAGTCAACCAGAGTCAGGATGTTTTGGTGGCCCATGGAGACTTTTTTGAGGACTGCGATCTCGTTGCGAACCTAAGGTAGAGAGGGAGGAAGCGGATGTGTGAGTAGGTAGGCATACCAAATAGGAGGGGTGGACTAAAGGGAGGTAAATGTACCATATGCTCTCGTCCGGCCATTAGTCGCTTGTTGATTACTTTGGCGGCATAGTACCGTCCCGTGTCGATGTGTACGCATTCCTTGACGACCGAGTAGGAACCAGCGCCGAGGGTCTTTCCGACCTTGTAGCGGCATGGCTGGATTGCAGGTTGCGACGTTCGGTTGGCGTCTTTGCCAGTTGGTAGTTGTGCGGTAGTCATGGCGGAATGGCAAGAGAGGGAGGGTATGGACAATTCAAATGTGCGGTGTTGTTATCCGTCTTTATCCCTCCTTGAGAGGAAGCGATACTTTTTTTTTCGGCGCGGGCCGGTTTCGAAGAGTCCGACCGACGGGAACTCAGCAAGCAAGAGGTCTATATAGAAGCAGGTCCCCAGGTTGGGTTGCTTTTCAAGACCGCCCGGAAGGTTAGGTAACGTTGTTGTCGCACTCGGTGATGCCCAGGGGTTCAACGCTATATGCGCGCTTGCGAAAACACACACACACAGGCTATTTGCGGAGACTGTATGTTGAGAAGAGCAAAAACAAAAAAACAAAAAAAAAATACTTCAGAGCCTCGCGAAGGATAGGACCTTGTGAATAATCAGCCGCACTTTTTCTCCTATACTCGGAACACAAGCATTCGCATTGACCGCAACGCAAAGGGACCACACTGAGGGGAGCCTTGGAGCACCCGCGTCGCTGGAATCAGTTCGTACCCCTCGTTCCCTGCACCAATCATTCCGGGTGGGAGCGGCCTCCCCCACTTCCCCTCGGTTTGGACAAGGGGGACGTTAAGATCCACCTTTAAATTCCAATTGGTCCATTCTGAACCCCTTAGATCTCTCTCCCGTCCCTCTACCGCATTTCCATACATACATACATACGGCACATGGTGATCACAAAAAACCTGACAGCATTTTATCTCGCATCAAGAACGTACCCGGTCGCATTCCGTAGTTGTTCACTCGGGTCGATTCTTGGTAAAGAAGTCTCTTGTCTTAGAGCTAGCGTGCCACCCACTCTATGCCTATGAGATTGTAAGGCTGGGTAACATCAAAGCTCATATATACAGTTCACACAATACATCTACAAAACTGTCTCTTTCTCCCTCGCCCTCTTCCCCCAAGCTTTCCGCCCTCTGCGCATCATCTCCGCGCGTCAATCTCCGGGCGATCCTCAACCCAACCAAGATATCCTCCAACCTATCTCGGCCCATCAACCTGGGTGAAATGTACTCGCAGTATTCACCTCTCGAATTTCTCTTCCCAATGCACCCAAAGTGAAATGCCCATTTTCCTTTCCTAGAAAGCAGAGCCCAAATATAAAACTCCCACCAAACAACCCCCCCCCCCCAACAAAAAAAAAACCACAAAAACACCAGAAAGAGAAAAAAGCGGAAACCATAAGATATGCAATGGGACAACCCCCCATGAAGGCGTGTATGCATTGTGCGCGTATCGTGTACGCAACACGATAGGAAAAAAAAAAGCAGCATATGTCAGAAGCGAGACCCGCGTGTCCCGCAAAGTCGGCTGTGGTTGAGTAAAAGTCCAATATGTGCGGGAAAAAAGAGGACAATTTATGTAGAGGCCAAATCCTTATGTGCCTGGAAGCGATGCATGCATGTCGTGGAGAGATCAACGTACTCCTGAAAGCAGTCAAAGTGCAACAGTCACAACCAAGCATGCTGATGCCCATGCACAGAGCTTGGCGAAGATTCAGCACCTCCACCAAAATAGACAATCCGCACCTAGAACATGGGATCAATCGTCACTCTCTTCTTACTCTTAGTCTTCCTCCTCTTATTGCTGCCGTGCCCGCCACCAGAAGAACCGGGAGAATGACCCCTCTTCTCGGGCGTCTTCAGTATTCCCTTGACCAGCTGACCAGAAGAAGAAACAACAGGAGAACTCTTGTACGGCTGAGAGGCGGAGAAAGTAGTTCCAGAAACAGGAGGGGAGCTCTGAAAGTTCTTGCTGTCGTAGTCATCATAGGCGCTGCTGAGAAAGTCGTTTGAGCCAAATTCAGATCCAGACAATTTTTTCCCATCAACATCAGGTTCGGGGGTCTGGCCACGGCGAAGGAAAGGGTTGCTAGGACCAGCAACCGAGAACTCAGGTGCCGGTGTCATGCCACGGATGAACTGAGGGCGCCCGCCGCGCATATCGGCATCGCCTCGGCCTCCATCCCAACGAGGCACATAAACAGGAGGAGGGGGGGCTTTGCCTGGGACCGGGACTGGAGTCCACTTTGAGACCTTGGTCTTGGTTGGGGTGCTCGCCAACATGGGCGGCGCCGAGGATTCACGCTTCCTGCGCTCAGACATTGACTGCCATCCTCCTTCTCCTGCTCCAGGACTGCGATTATAACCAATTTCGGGGATCCAATCATTCTTGAGTTCGGGTGATGAAGCAACATTCTAGGTTCTCTTCACTCCAGGGACTGAAGGGGGTGGCACTGGTGTCACCTTGGATGCCTTCGAGTCGGTGGTGGACTTCTTAGTCTTGTCCTTACTCTTTGACTTGCTGACGGAACCGGTCGCGGGAGTAGATCCATTGAGCGAGGGAAGTGCGGGAGGCGCGATAGGGGTCTGCTTGAGAGCCTTGGCAGTTGAGCTGGGAGGGGCAGCAGGGGTTGAAGTATCCGTCTTTGCCTTCTTTGACTTCTTGTCGGGAGTAGCCGCAACCTGCTCGCTCAGGCGACGCTTCTTCTTTGCCGCCTTGGACTCAGCGGCAGAAGCCGAGGGCGCGGCAGTCTCAGCCATCTCAACATCACCATCGTCATCAGATTCCTCTCCAATGACGCAGGGGCCATTGTTAGTGACGCCAAATGGAGTATAACGAGCCTTCAGACCTTTGGGCTGAGGCCGGGGCGGCGCAGGAGGGGCGGGCAGCGTTGCAGGCTGATCAAAGAGTGTCGTACGCGTGATGTGGAGGACGCGATCAACGGTTGCAGGAATCGTCTCGTATTTGTTTCCGGACTTTGCAGGTATCATAACCTTGATGGTCTGGCTCATCTCCTCGAATTGGGCGCCGTAACCAGCTCCATCGTGAGAAAAGATAGGCTGGCCTGACTGGATCTTGTCCAGTGGAATGGCGTGTTGCTGGATCACCTCAATAGGAACTGACTTTGGTGTCGTGAAATACCAGACCTGCTTGCCTTCTGATTTGAGTTTCCTGAACTCTTTTGCAATAACGGCAGCATCGAGGTCATCGCCGGCTTGACGCAGCTGGAAACCCTGTGAAGCGAACTCAGGAGGCATTATGCTACAAGTATTGTTAGAACGATTTGCGTCAAGTATAGGGGAGAGTGACTTACCCTGATGGCTTACTTGGCTTGTCGACAGCCATGGCATTCTCGTCCTCGTCCTCGGAGCTCTCAGACTCGTTGATTATCTCCTGGCTCTTGGCCGCAGGAGCGGGCCTGGAGGGAGGAGGCACCTTTGGCTTGGGAGTCTCCTTGCCGGGCTTCGACTTCTCGGTCTGCGCCTTTGCCTTTGGCACAGGTGCCTCTTCTTCGCTCTCACTCTCGCTCTCACTCTCGCTCTCAGACTCGCTGGTGTTTTCCTCTGAGGAAGACTCAGATGGCCGCTTCTCGGTAGCCTTGGACACGGCCTTTGTGGTCTTTGGCGGGGAAGTCATCTCGACGTCGCTGGCATCGCTCTCGGAACCAGATTCGGAGCCAGACTCGGAGTCAGAGTCAGAATTAACCTCTTTTTTGATTGAAGATTCAGCCTTGGCAACCTGCTTCTTGCTTGGCTGCTTATCGTCTTCACTCTCGCTCTCGCTCTCGCTCTCGCTATCGCTGGATTCCGAGTCTGATTCTGAGCTGACCTTCTCCTTCTTTACTGGAGGTGAGGTCTCCTCGGTCTTTATGTTCGCAGTGGCACCGTTGCCAGTGGGCTTCGCGGTGGTGGTGGTGGTGGGAGCAGCCTTCTTCGCGGTGACGGTTGCGAGGAACTTGCTGCTATCGGGATCCGAGTCTTCGCCGCTGTCTGAAGAAGAAGTGTTTTCGCTATCGCTGTCGCTCCCACTGTCGCTCTCGCTATCCTCGACAGGCTTCTTCTCGCGCTTCGTCTGGCTACGATTAAGTGCGCCGGGTGCCATGCTGCGAACCAGATTGGCGGCATTCGCAGCGTGCTGGGATAGGGTCCCAATGCGAGCGCGGGGCCCTGCCATGGTGTCTGTTGGGCACTTTTGAGTGTAGGAGATAAAAACAAAGAGAATCAGTCGGTTGCGACGTCAAGACAATGAATTTGTGAGATCGTGGGTTGCAAAGTGTAGCTGTGTGTGGGACGGAAAGTTTGTTGTTGTTTTTTTGGTTTGGCAGTTCTCAGTTCAATAACTTTTTTTTTTTTTTTTTTTTTTTTTTTGAAGGTCGCTCCAAAAATTCACGTTCGCTGAGAAGATCCCTGCGGAGAAGAGACACGCGTGGGAGGGGCAGGTAGAAGCTACTAGCTCGATTGGGCGATGTGATTGGGTGAAATTGTTTGGGATCTGACTTTGAGCAACTTTTTAATGGGGCTGGTCGTGGGGGGGATTTGGTAGCTCCATGTGCAACGGGCAACGCAAAGTGCAGACCCCGTCCTCCAGGCTGAGAGCTTGGGGTTGAAACTTCCAACGTCTTGGAGTTCGTAGAGGTCAAAAAGTGAAGCAAAGTTTGGTTAGCGACTGACCTTTGACGAAAATCTGGGTCTTGGCGGCTACTTGGATACTTTATCAGCCCGCCAATTCATGTTTGGCTCCCCGACAAAGCTGCATCGATCAAGTCATTTAGATCGTGTATGATGGCGACAAACAAGAGGAGAAAGCTAGACGGTGATAACGCACCCCCAAGTCCTGCAGCGCCTGGTATGGTCCTCTTTCTAGATCGCATTGTGCAACGAGCTGATGTATTTCTTTCGAAACGAAAAAGTAATGAGTGCATTTCAAAGGCTCCGAGCATTGCAATCTGCTCAATTAGCAAGTAGAGACAAAGCTGCAAAGGAAATGCCATCACAGTCATCTACGGAAAATATAGAAAACGAAAACACCCCGGCTTCATCTGTTCCAACCCATCGTACCAAACGTCGGCCTGCAGCTGCCCAGAAGCAATCTCCCACGGTCGTGGAGCATGAGGCCATTCTGAGCGCCGCAGCCGAACGGGAAGACTCGAACCCCCCAACTCCCGTTTTGTCACCACTGTATGTTATATCCGTATCGTGATGCCGTAAGTAATGACTAAGCGGTCATAGTCCCGGGACACCTCGTCTTGAGCCCAAGGGAAGACAGATTACCCAGCACTCGTCGTTCAGACCAAACAAGAGGAACTTTCAGCCGAAACCTGATGGAGTGGTGCAGCTAACCACTTCGGATGGAGAACGGCTGGTGATTCTAGGAAGCTATGGTGTCAAAGTTCAAGAAGGCGAGGCAACCATTTGCGGTGCCAACTTAACACCTTTGGATTCGATACAATGGGTACATGCTCCTCACTGTCATGCCCTCCCGGTTCTTAGGACTTCAGAGGGGACGGTCATTGAGTTGCACCCCCATGCCGGCGCGGAGAGTCTGCGGCAATTGGCCAAGCTGAATCCTGCTTTTGGAAAACTCTGGAACGAGTCATCTACGGAAGGGGTGCAGTCAACCAAACATTTGCCAACTTTTCAAATAGTATGTCACCTCCAAAATACACTATCATCTTGATCACCAACTTACCAACTTGTTCCAATTCAGATATTTTCCTCCTCTGATGTCCCGAAAAAGTACACACTCCAAGAACTTGTCTCCCCACCGGAATGGAACAAGAAGCTCGCCTCTCTTGTCGCGGCCAAACGCAAGTCCAAATCATCCCCGGTCCCAAGCATCTTCCTCTGTGGCCCTAAATCCTCGGGCAAATCCACCTTTGGCCGACTTCTCGCAAACCGTCTGATCACTGACCGCGCCGGATCAAGAAGCAATCCCTGGTCGACCATAATGCTTCTTGACATCGACCCGGGACAGCCCGAATTCTCACCGCCAGGAGTTATTTCCCTAGTCAAGCTGAGCCGCCCCAACCTTTCTCCTTCGTTCTGTCACTCTACGCTCTCTTTTTCTGTCCGGTCCCACGCCATGGCAGCTGTCACGCCAGCATTAGACCCATCACACTATATCGAATGCGTCCTCAACCTGTTTTCTGTTTACCAAGAACAGTTTGCTTCCTACACGCTTATCATAAACACTCCCGGCTGGATCCAGGGCACCGGTCTCGACATTCTTACTCAGCTAATCCAAAACCTTTCGCCCACAGAAGTTATCTACCTCTCCCTAGAAGGGCCAGAAGATACTGTCTCAACCCTCCAGTCCACGACGAAAACTAAATTCTCTACAATACCTTCATCCCCACAATCTTGGGAGTCCCCTGCCCGGACAGCTTTAACACTTCGCACAATGTCAGCAATGTCATATTTCCATTCCCAAACTCCGGAAACTTGGCTTTCTACACCCTTATCCTCAATCCCGCCATGGAGGGTGTCTTATCTTTCTCAGTCCCGGAAAGGATTTGCAGGAATATTATGTTACGACAACCAACCGGCACCCTTTCTTCTGGCCGAAGCTATAAACGGCATGCTACTGGGCTTGGTCAAAGTCGAGGACGCCAGAGCGTTCAGAGATCTTGATCTCCAAAAGATCGTGGAAGCGGGAGAGTCCAAAATCCCACTGATCAACAATCCTGCTGCCCGGACACTCGACCCCAAGTTCTCTCGCCTCCTGGGTTTGGTTCTGATCCGAGGAGTGGATACCGAGCGCAAAGAACTCCAAATGCTGGGCCCAGCAGGCTTGGGGGACTTGGTAAAAGACGCAAAGGGTGAAGAGTTGGTGCTGGTAGCAGGGAAGTTTGATACCCCTACTTGGGCGTATAGTGAGGAATTATACCGGAAAGCTTGGAATGAGGGTCAGGACGAGGATGTTGATAGTGACGAAGAGGGTCGAGGGGAAAACGCCGATGAGTATCCGTGGGTAGAAATGTTGTATGGGAGTGAGAAAAGAGGGGTGGGAGCTAAGGTATGGAGGGTTAGGAGGGACCTGGGGCGGAACTAAGGGGATTGTATGGTCGTCATTTGTGATTGGTAGGTTTGATATCATTAACGGATAGACGCGGATAGAAAAGAGAAAACGTCCTCTTGAGGGGTCCCACAGACATGTTGGAATCTTGCATGTATCAATACATATGTATGCAATTGTATTTAACTACCCCTGTACGTACTCGGATGCGAACCTACAGCAGGGATTGAGCGATCGGCACGCACGGCACCTAAAACCCCACCGGCTGTTCTTGGCCTTGCTGGGCTTAGCGGGGGTGGGACGCTCCCGGCACAGCATGTGGTTGCTGCGAACGTCACTGTTTCCGGCTGCAGGCTGGGGCGGCCAAGGTGGGATGGTGGGGGAAGAACCCGACCTCAGGGTCCTCCTCTTCTTGTTGGGTATCAGGTTTTCTTTCTTTTCTCGAACAAACTTTTTGAGAGTCCAGATTATAAGCAAGTTGGAATCGAAACTGGACATAACAGTTGCATACTATTCAAACCGCACCTATCCGGGACCGAGAAAGTGAATCGAGAGTAAAGATGGCATCCTTCCTCCGAGCCAAACAGGCCGGCGTCCAAAACGACCTCTCGGCAGGCATAACACCAGGCATGTTCAACCCGGACGAACAAGCACGATACGGAATCAACTCGCAAATAAGGTGAGTGACTATTCTATATTCCTTCTTCTTCATTTACACCCCATTTTTTTTTTTTTTTCTTTTCACAAAACTAAAACTTCTCCATCTCCAGCTGCATAGCCTACGATCCAACCCAATCCCTCCTAGCAATCGGCACGTCAGCCTCGCAATTCTCTCCCTCGGGGAAGATCTACGTCTTTGGCCGCGACCGCATCCACAAGACCTTTCCTGGTCCATCCCGGCCAAACTCTTCAATCCGTCAGCTATCCTTCGTCGCGGACCGACTAGTCTCCCTCGACTCGTCGAACGAGCTGGCGATATGGGATCTCAACCTCGGGACGCTAATAGCAAAGTACACGTACAGCAAAGTAGCATGCATGGTAACTGACCCGGGGCTGGATTGGGCGTTTGTGGCTCTGCAGACTGGGGAGGTATACGTCTACGATTTGGACAGGGAACGACCGGGCACGTTCAGATTGCCGAGCTTCTGGAGGGAAAAGGACCCCAGGGCTGTGCAGGTCGGTATCATGAGCATGCAGTTAAATCCTAGGGATATTGGAAAGCTGTTGATTGCGTACACCCACGGCGCTGTGGTGTACAGTTTTAAGCAGGGGGGTGTGCAGAGGTTTCTAGAGTGGAAAGGATTGCCAGGGCAGCAGGTGCCGCAGGGGAGGAGGAGCAGATTGGTCAATGCTGTTTGGCATCCCACGGGGACTTTTGTGCTGGCCGCTTATGACTGTGGGAGTTTGGTGTTTTGGGATCCCAAAGAGGAAGGGGGAAGGGTCGTGGCGACTAGGAATCTGTATGAGAGTAGGATTGATGAGCCGGGAAGAGGGAAGCAGAGACAGTTGAAGCCGTTTGGGAGGATCAAGTGGTGCTGCAAGAGCGGGAATCCGGATGATACGGCTTTGTTGATTGCTGGCGGACATGATGTCAGCGAGGAACCGGGCGGGGGGCTGACGTTTATTGAGCTGGGACAGACGCCCGTTTATGCGACTAGTTCTTGGGAGGTCCTGAGGGACCACTTTGAGGGGAAGAGGAGGGTGTCGCTTGAAATCCCCCCGGGGGCCGAGGTGGCGGACTATTGCTTGATTCCGAGACATTCGCCTTACTTTGAT
Organism: Cladorrhinum samala; assembly: GCA_033576145.1. NCBI lineage: Eukaryota > Fungi > Ascomycota > Sordariomycetes > Sordariales > Podosporaceae > Cladorrhinum > Cladorrhinum samala. The sequence continues at coordinate 60,026 of MU865065.1, read as the reverse complement.
GGAGCGCAGGATCCCATTTGCATCATGACGATCTTGACGTCCGGCGAGGTTATCACGTTGAGTTTCCCGTCTGGGTACCCGATCAGTCCGACAAATTTCTTGCATCCCAGTCTGTCTTTTGTGCATCCTTTCGTGCAAAAGATTAATATCGCGACGGTGCCGAGGGAGAGATGGCTTGGGTTGGTGGAGAAGAGGAATCAGGGTGAACAGATCCTCAGAGGCGGCATGCCTGGCGCGTTGAGGAGGAGACTGGTTGATTTTCGCAATATCATCCAGGTTGCTCATGCTGACAGCACTATTCGGATATGGGATGCGGGATTTGGGGACGAGATTGAGAACCCCTCGCAGTTACAGGTTGATGTGGCGAGAGCTCTTGGGCGGTTTGAAGATGTCAGTATTACGGCACTGCACATGGCCGATAGTACTGGGGAGTTGGCGGTCGGTACGAGTGCAGGCGAGGTGGTCATCTACAAATGGGATGTCAACAGAAATCATGGGAGGGATGCAACCAAGCCGTTGGATCCTAACCCGGGGGCGTTGACTGACATCAGCTCTCGGGCGGAACCGTCACTGAAGGAAGGGCTGCAGCCATTTAGACTCTACGAAATGATGCAGGGTCCCATCAGCGTCGTTGCTTGCTCTGATGTCGGGTTTATTGCCGTCGGGTCAGAGGGCGGGTTCTTTAGCATCATTGACCTTCGGGGACCAGCAGTTATCTACCAGGGACCGACAAGCGATTTCATCAAGGAAGAAAAGAGAGGCGGCTTCCTGAAACACTCCAAGGGTCCTTCGACTCTAGAATACCCCACGGCTATTCAGTTTGGTGTCTTGACCCTGGAGGGTGACAGCTACTCCAGTCTTGCCTGCTTTGTGGGCACCAACTTGGGACATGTGGCTACATTCAAACTGTTGCCGTCTGGTCAAGGATATACAGCCAAGCCAGCGGGCGTGTCAAAGGCGAATGACAAGGTCATTGCTATTTGTCCTGTGAATGTTGACAATGGGCAGGCGGCCGCGGCTACTGGGTATGCTGTCGCCGGATTGAAGGAGGGCAGGCAGGTGAACGGTGTTCTTGTTGCTGTTACTCAAACAGAACTCCGCATCTTTAAACCCGCGACTGCCAAGGGCGCATCGAAATCTTTTGATGACCAGTTTTGCGACGCCGCTCGCGTAGTCGAACTACCCAGAGTCGGAGCTGCTGTCGTTTGTGTATTTGGCGACACCACGACACGCGCTTACTCAATCCCTGCGCTCAAGGAAGTAGGCCGGGCGTCCCTTACGATGTTGGATAAGACCCGAACAATGTCGGCAGTCATCTCCAAGACTGGTGAGATATTTGGATGGAGGGGCCCCTCTGAGATCTCTGTCTTTCCCGTGTTTGGTTCCGGCAGGGCCCTTCCTCCAACGGACGATACCCTAGTTAATCCGCAGGCTGTTACGCCCCCAAGGCCGACAATCAGCAACTTGCAATGGATTTCGGGGACGCAATATATCAGCCCGACAGATCTCGACCTGTTGATCGGCGGCGACGGAAGACCGCCGAGCAAGAGGATGATGGCTGCATCTGCGGCGGAGCAGAGAGGTGCTGGTGCAGGGCCAAGTGGTGGCGCCGCAAGCAGCAGGGCTGGTACAAGTCAGGAAGGATGGGGAGAGTATCTGAGTCGACAGCTGAATGAGAGGACGGAAAAGTTGACGTTTGTGGATGACGCCATGATGAAGTTGCAGGAGGCCAGCCAGGGCTGGGCCGATGATGTTAATAAGCAAGTCAAGGAGCAGAAGAAGAATATGCTGTTGGGTGGCTTAAAGAAGACGTTTTTCTAGGAGAACAAAATTTATGGGCATTGGGCATTGGGCATTATTATGTATTTGGACAAGCCACTCAATGGAGTTGGACTTGGTTTTTGGACAACAGGGCGTTTCTGGGTGTTTTGCTTGTGGAATGGGCACAAAATGAAGCAGCGGCCAATTCAAGCTTGCCACTACCGATCTCGTCCCGCGTACCTTGCATCCCGCTCATTGATCAGCCGACGGGTAATATATCGCAGACAAACATTGGATTGGGGAAAGGTGGAAAAGATATTTAGTTCCCGAGGGGATGATCACTATGGGTAAATGACGCTAACGATCAGGTACTGCAGTCTCCTCTATCATTGTCAGTCAACTTTGAATGATGGGATTTATTTTTCCGATCTGCGTGGATGACAGAGGGAGGGGGATTGTTCCACGGAAGGGATATCTACATGCCATATATACAATGACCATCACCAGAGCAAGCGCGCTCACAATCTCGTGATCTCCTCTGTCCAACTATCCGCTTCGTCATTCATCATGAAGACTCTCTTCTCGCTGCTCCTCCTTTTCTTCCCCTCCGGGGAAGCGTTAACAGATGTTCCCTTCGGTTTTCACCCAGCCCCATGGATCTCCCCTGACCTCCATGACCCCGCCTACCTTCTCGCGCGGGATTTTGTTTCCCAACTAACACTCACCGAGAAAGTAAACCTGACCACCGGGACAGGATGGGAAGCGGACCGCTGCATCGGCGCGACCGGCTCCGTCCCTCGACTCAACTTCACCGGGTTGTGTTTGATGGATGGTCCGTTAGGAGTCAGGTACACTGACCTGAACTCTGCTTTCCCGGCTGGGATCAATGCTGCTGCAACTTTTAGTCGGGGACTGATGAGAAAGAGAGGGGAAGCACTAGGCGAAGAGTTCAACGGCAAAGGAATAGATGTGATGTTGGGTCCCGCAAGCGGGCCATTGGGGAGGAGCCCGAAAGGTGGAAGGAATTGGGAAGGGTTTGGTTCAGACCCTTATCTGGCGGGCGTGGGGATGGCGGAGACTATTAAGGGAGTACAGGATAGGGGGGTGGTGGCTTGCGCCAAGGTATGTGTTGGATAAAGAAAATGAGAAGAAGGAGTAACGGCTAATGGGGAGATGATGCAGCATTTCATTCTGAACGAGCAAGAACATTACAGGGGGAGTATGGATGTGAGGATCGATGATCGGACAATTCACGAGGTTTACCTCTGGCCGTTCGCAGACGCCGTGAGAGCTGGCGTGGGGAGCGTGATGTGCAGCTACAACAAGGTCAACGGCACCTATGCTTGCGAGAACGAGTGGATACAGAACTACTTGCTGAAGGGAGAGCTAGGATTCAAGGGCTTCGTCATGTCAGACTGGGGAGCACAGCACACGACCCTGGGCTCCGCACTCTCGGGTTTGGATATGGCCATGCCCGGCGATGGCGGACCACCCCCGTACCGAGCATGGTGGGGAGGGGCCCTCACCGAAGCAGTCCTTCGAGGCGACGTTCCTCAGTGGCGACTAGACGACATGGCCATGCGCATAATGGTAACGTACTTCCGCATCGTTTCCAACAGCACCTCCTCCCGACCGTCAGGAGGCCCCAACTTTTCCGCTTGGACGAACCAAACCTTTGGACCCTTGTACTCGGCTTCCAACACCTCCTGGGTCGAAGTCAACAAGCACGTCAACGTCCAGGCCGACCATGCCGAGATCATCCGCGAAATAGCAGCAAAATCCACCGTACTTCTCAAGAACTCGCGCTCTGTTCTTCCTCTGTCATCAAACGTATCCTCCATAGCAGTCATAGGCAACGACGCCCAGTCATGGAATCCCAACTCCTGTTCGGAAAGAGCGTGTATCCCCCGCCCGGGAACAATAGCAATGGGTTACGGTTCCGGCACGGCCGATTTCCCCTACCTCGTCTCCCCAGCCTCTGCCATCTCAGCCCGGTGTTCGTCACTATCAATCCCATTTTACAACACAACACCCAACTGGGACCTCCCCACAGCCATTGCCCGCGCCTCCAAGGCCTCAGTAGCCATTGTATTCGTTGCCGCCACCGCAGGCGAGAACTTCGTTTCCATAGACGGGAACGTAGGCGACCGCAACAACCTAACGCTCTGGGACAACGGGGACGCGCTAATCCGCGCCGTAGCCTCGGTCAACCCAAACACGATAGTAGTCCTTCACACCCCCGGCCCCGTCCTGCTGGAATATGCTGCAACCCATCCAAACGTTTCCGCCATCCTCTGGGCCGGTTTTCCTGGACAAGAATCCGGTAACGGAATAGCCGACGTTCTGTTCGGGGACGTGGAGCCTCAAGGCCGTTCACCGTTCACCTGGGCAGCAAAAGAGGAGGACTACGGTCCCGTGGATATCGTTTACAAGGCCGAAGACCCCAAAAATCCCTCCCAGACATTTCCCGAGGGCACGCTGATCGATTACCGCTGGTTCGCGCAGCACAATCTCACACCGGTATGGGAGTTTGGTTTCGGCCTCTCCTATACTCGGTTCAGCTACTCCAACCTCCAGGTAACCAAGATGTTGATTCCCGAACCGCTTGAGTTGAAGAAGGAAACAGGTCCAGCGCCAACGTTCGGCACAGTCTCGAAGAATTTGAGCGCCCATGCCGTACCCGAGGGCTTCCAGAGGATAACCCCTTACGTATACCCCTGGCTAAACAGCACGACGGGGTTCATAACTTCCAACGCTTCGATCTCTGACTTCCCCGCTTCCGCCAGGAACGGGTCTTCCCAGCAAATCCTGCCCGCCGGGGGAGGGGAAGGAGGGAACCCCGAGCTGTACGAGGTGTTGTACGTTGTCACGGTGGAGATTGAGAATGTCGGTAAAAGAAAAGGGGTTGAGATTGTTCAATTGGTCAGTCAATTTTTTTAATTTTTTTTTGGTTTGTTTGTTTTTTAACTTCAGTTATCGACCTCTACTCTTCCCTGTTCTTTTACCAATCCAGCTTACTCAAGTCCTCTTCCACTTTCACCGCTCCCTCACCCACTTCCAACCTTGATCTTTTATTTTTGGCTAGCAGCATGGTTTCAAACTGACACATTATGTGTGTGTGGCTTGGGCGTATACAGTATATCCAACACTCCCAGACCAGTCCCGTGGTCGTGCTCCGCGGATTCGACGAAGTCCCACTGAACCCCGGCGAGAAGAAGTTGGTGGCTCTGCCTCTGACGAGGAGGGACCTGAGCAACTGGAACACGGACTCGCAGAACTGGGAGATTACCTCTGACGCAAAGACGGTGTTTGTCGGTGCTAGTTCCAGAGATATCCGGTTGAACGCCAGTTTGCCCTTGTAAATTAGCCCCCCAAAAAAAAATAAACAAAGGACATTTTCAATATAAAACAGATTTTTTTTTTTTTGAGAGGGTCTTTTTAAAACTATGATAGTTATCCTTCCACACTTATGTCCGGATTTTTAAATCCAAGTCGAAGTGATGATCTCCCACTGTTTATCACAGACTTGGGTACCGCAAAAAAAAAAAAAATTTTTTTAAGACACTTGTCCTTTATACCGGATTAATTTTCAAAAGAAACTTTTTTTTTTAAAAAAATTAAATTTAAAATTGGGTTAGTAAATTTTGTAGCATAAAATAAACGAGGTAAAACAACCCCCCCCCCTCCCCAAAAAAAAAAGGATCGCTTGTATGTATGTACAGTACAATAAATACCAAAATTTTGATATTTTTGTTACGGGGGTTAGGGATATATATGGTGCTTATAGTGTAGCTGGACAAAGTACTGATAGTGTGAAAAGACTTTGTCTTCTTTTTTTTTTTTTTTTTTTTTTTTGGGGGGGGGGGGGGGGGGAGGCGAGGGGGTGGGAGATCTTGTAGATGATATGAACTTGTGAGGTGAAATTTTTTTTGGAATTGAAAAAAATATTTTGTGGTGTTAAAATAAAAGTTTAATTGATTGTTTACAAAGTTTCTATTTTTATTGAGGAATTTCAGAGGACAGTTTTTTTTTTTTTTTAAAAAAAAAGGGGGGGGGGGGGTTGATGAGCCACTCATATACTTCATGTCAATAGTATTAATAAACATAACACGTTCAAAAAAAGATAAAACCAAATAGATTTGGATTTAAGTAGTGAAATACTGCCAGACAACCGACATATTATATTCAATTCATTCATAAATAGATTTTTTTTGGTCGTCGTTGGCGTGCGCCGGGGCCGCGGGGTTTGGGGGGGGGGGTATATTCAAAAAAGACCAAAAAATCCTATCCAGACTCATAGGCTCATCATCAACAATTAGATATCAATCATAACAAAATCAAACATTCCCTTCAAGAATTCCCCCTCGATCCGATCATGACAAATCCCAAGTCACAAAAAAACAACACACCATTGTTTATATTTCGTGACTTAGTAAGTGTATCGGAATCCAGGTTCATAAACGTCATCCTGTAAAGAGATAAAAGTCAGCATAACTTATTCGATGATCAAAGTTTTTGAAACAATAAAAGGACAGAACTTACATCATCACACTCCAACTCTCCCTCACCCCTATCGGCAGCCTTATTCCTGTACCAGGACTGAACGGTCAAGCCAGCAACGATAATGATGCTCAGCAAGCTGGTGGCGATGCACGCATACAGTCCGGGCCTGTAGCCGGGCGCATCCTGGTTTCTGAACACCAAGCTGCCGGCAATACCGCCGATGCCGCCAAACATGACGAACGAGGCGCTGCAGAAGGCGCGCTTCCACTGTCCGCGAATGTTGTTGGCCTGGTACGAGAGAGCTGCGGGGACGTTGGCGTTGGCGCCGGCGGTGACCAGAAACACGCCAAAGTACCGAATCTTTGCGCTGGGGTGGAATCCCATGATGGGCAAACCGATCAGGCACAAGATGCAGTTGAAGACGACGATGGGGCCGCGAAGCCTGTACTTGTCACCTGCCCAGCCGGTAAGGTAGGTGACGATGCCGGCAAAGACGTAAGGGGGGGCGACCAGGCACTGGGCCTCACCGACGCTGAAACCCAAGTTGCCGCGGAGGATGGTGGGGAGGAAGTAGGCGAGCGCATAGGTGACGGTGGTGGTGTTGAAGAAGATCATGGCGTACATCCAGATCTTAATGTCGGCACCCGCGCGCATGTAACTGGCAAACGAAAAGGGCATGACCTTGACGTCGCCGCGATCAGCGTGAACGCGGGCGCAGATCCATTCCTTCTCCTCGGAGCCCAGGAAGCTCCAGCTCTCTCTCTTGGAGTCGGGGAAGTCGACCAGAAGCCAGTATCCGGCGGTGCCGAGGACGACGGTAATGATGCCCTCAATGATAAAGATCCACTGCCAACCGTTGAGTCCGGCCGTGCCGGCCATTTGCATGATTCCGTAGGCGAGGATACCAGCAAAGGCGCTGGCCATGGAGCCGATCAGGTAAAAGACCGAGTTGCGCTTTCCAACCTCATCTGTTCAGATGTTCAGTCAGCTCATGTTTGTTGTGTGATTTACGCGATTGGGACAGCAAGAGAGAACTTACATCTTGTGTACCAGGTGCTGAGCAAGTATACGCAGCTGGGGAAGAAACCGGCCTCGAGCACTCCGAGAATCACTCTCAAGCCCGCCATCTGATCCCAAGTCTCGACAAAACCCATTCCGATCATGCATCCACCCCACAGGACGGTAATGATAGTGATGTGAGGTCTGGGTCCAATCTTTCTGCAGATAATGGTTGACGGAGGCTGGAAAATGATGTACGAAATAAAGAAGACGAGCGTGATGATACTCTGTTATCACACGCACAAAAAAAAAATGTCAGTCATGCAAACACGATGCCGGTCACAGGTTCATGATGAGAAAACCCACATATCTGTCGCCGATCAATTTCAGATCTGTGGCCATGCCGGCAATCTGTGCCGCACCCAAGTTCGTCCGGTCCATCAGAGAAATGCAGTAAAGGACACCGACGGTCAAGACGAGTCGACGATCGACCCGTCTGATGATGGCCTTTTTCTCCTTGTCGGTGAAGTTGAAGTCGTCTGGAGTGCGGTGCGCCGAAACGGCCGAAGAGTCTGAGCGGTTGGCATTCTCCACCGTATCTACGGGGATCTTCTCGGCCGATGACGCCGCCATGGTGGCTTTTGTTGTCCAACAGAAAGTATCTGGTCGTAGGCTGGTTGGGCGGCTTGGAGGAGTTGTGAAGGGGAGGGAGGTATGAGAGGATGGCGAGAGAGGGAGAGGGAGATAGGCGTGACCAGGGGAAGAAAACAATGAAAGAGAGGCATGGGAGGGGAAATCAAGCTCCTAAATATACCCAACCCATCCACCCCCCATCCACCCATTCTCTTGGTATTCTCCTTCCCTCCCCAGGGAACAAGCCAATTGACAAAGTGATGACTCCAACTGGTCCCTTGATGCGTCTCCATCGTACCCTAGACATCTAGTGTGGCATGGTTCCCATACCCCAAGATTCTCCCATCTACATCCACATTCCCCCGCCTTTCTCTCCATCCACCGTCAATGACCAGCTAGGGCAGGTCAATGCAATCCCAGAAAACGCTGCCTTGTCACCCTTGTCCACCATCCTTCCTGCAGGTCAGTTACAAGTACACTACCCATTCCTTGCTTCCTTCACTACGGAAGCATGTACGCATGTACACAGTACAGTAACTATTAGACTACCGATCGGGCTCAAGCCAAGAAGAGCCGAACCAAGTATCGACTGATGGACATCCTAGCTCCAGACCGCCAACGTAGTGTCATCGTGTCGAGCCTCGGTAGTGCATGCCGCTATGCCAATTTATTCTGCTACCTTATATTCCAAATAGGCCTGGACCCTGCTGGACCAGCAATCAAGAGCTGAGGTTTGGCTTCCCCGCATTCCCACTTGTCAAGTTGAATCTGGGGGAACTCCTGACCAGCCCTCCCCCCCCCCCACCCCCCTTCCCATAAAAAAAAACTGGGCGAATTTTTGGTTTAGCTCCTCGTAAAAGTGTCAGGTTGCCACCGCCCTCGCACTACCAGAAAAAAAAACCCGATGTCAGGAGCTGACTTCCTAAATGGGCTTGTATCACCGTAGAGGGGTCTTGGAAATGCTGCTTGTGGTTACCCGTCGTTACCCTCCCCTGGCGTGCACGTGGAGGTGCATATACACCAACATGTAATAACGGGCGCTTACTGCAAGCGTTGATGAAGATGACAAGAAAGGAAAAAAAAAATGGTGCCGTTTGGGATGTGCCGTGGTCATCCGCTTCGGATTCGATCCGTGTGGCCTTCCTACGATACACACTCCGTATAGATAGGTTGCCGTGTGTAAGTGTAACACAGAGGGCGATAAAGGAAAGTGGAAAGGTGCCGGTTTCAACTGCCGTTATTTTTTCTTCTTGTCCCTTCTCACCTCCCGCCACAGCTGCCAAGCAAAAACGCGGGGGAAATTAGCGTTTTTCTTCCCCAAATCCACATTGGACTTGAACACTGTGTATTTCTCCGCAGTGTGGTTCGTTTTGGCGTAAGTTGCACGCTAAAGTTGCGGAAGCTAACAGGTAGCGAAGGATCCGCAAGACGCTGTAAGCTCGGAGCCCTGCTGCTGATTGGTCGGCCGGAATGCGGGGGAGAACATGGAGGCTCTTGGGTTTGGGGAAGAACAAATTAGCTAGCGCCTTGAAACAAGACCAGGCTATGATCTTTGTGGCGCCAACGATCCTGACCGTCCACTGCTTGGTATCTTGCATAGATGCAGCCACAACGCCTTGGCGACCGTTCCTTTGCTCGCAAGGAAGCACTAAACTCGGAGCGCTGCAGCCCAGAAAGTTGGCGAGCCGAGGCATCTCGTCGCCAGCCAAGGTATTCAAGCGTTGAAGCCTTTGAGTTGATCGTTATGCCTCGGCTGACGCTTGTTTTGATGTCTGATGGTGGTGTGCTCGCTCGCCAAATAATTACGTCCAACTGAAATTATGCTCCCGAATTGTTTCTTGCTGCATGAGCTAGACATGGTGGAGGGTAGACGCAAGCGATGCTAAGATGAACCGGTGAGGCCGTAAGCGGAACGTTGGAGGTGCGAGGAAAGGGGGCAGATGCTTGGGTGATGGAGTCGAGATGGAGACGAGGTTGGGACTAACGCCGTCTCGTCGTAGCGGAAGAGGGCTGACGTGCCCAAAAGACCCAGATCCATGGTGCTCACTGTCAAGTGTAGTATATTTCAGCCTCCACGCCCCAACAGCTCGGTTTACCAGTCCGATTTGGCAATCATCACCGGTAGTCTATGGAGTGAATGTCATGTGACCGAATGTCTGTGAAGGGATGGCCAGAAATTATGATCCTATAATATTTTTTTGGGGTACTCTTGGTGGATAATCACTGACTGAACTGTGAGATATCATTGATGGACGGCAAGCCGAACTCGGAGCGGTCTGGGATGCCAGCGTGAATCCCAAGAGAAAGGATCGAGACCATGCTCTATCGTGTTGAGCGGAGCAGACTGTCGGGACGCGTACTGAGCTAATCGATTCCAACAAAGGGGTTCCAGATGGGCTACCTAGGCTGGAAGTGGCCTGATTACACTTCCCATGCTCGGAGATCTTGCTGCGCAACATGCATGCTTTGCGTTGCTGACTTGAGTGGCTCTGAGATTGGCGGTCCCCAAGTTTGGGTTGCGGGTTCTCTTCTTCGAAGGGCCGTGAGGTGGTAATTATGGATGTCTTGTATCAAGCCATGCTTCATCAGAAGAACACTGACAGAAGAGGAGCGAGAAGAACCTTCCATGACCGAAATCGACGGCATGTGTGTGTTTATGCGCACCTTTGAAGTTTAATTTTCGTCAGATTTCTGGTTAAGGTGGAGCTCATCCATCTCTATCCAGGTCCTCAACCCCTCGAGCAAAGACGGCATATCCTCCAGGCATCCAGCAGCGCCTTATCCACTCCATTCCCATCGTTGACGTCAATATCGAGCGAGAGTCCTCCTTCCCCAACCGAAAGCACCAAAGTTGCGACAAAAAAAGTGTCGAAGCGGCCTGCAGCAATCGCGTGAACCGGGTTCCTCTGACGTTGGGCTCGGGTAGCTGCTTCTTCTAAATTGCAATCAATTTTTTTATTTTTTTTTTTAAGTGCGCGTCTTCCTTACCGGATTCAAATGCGGCACTTTTAGCGACGGCATGAAATCACCCGCGGGCAGACGAATAGAGAGCTGCTGCTACTTCATTTATCCAGAAAACAGAAAATTAACATGGGAGCTACATACCCGTCACTCCCTTGCGAGGTGGTTTTGGCGTGACGATGTTCATGATAAAATTGTCACGAAATCCATTTACTGATCCGTTTGTCTCTATAAACCACGTAGGCCTCGAATATCGACAGCCAAAACATGCAAGGCGACGTCTTGATCAGAGGGCGGATTGAAGAGGGCGGCGGTCCATCGAAATATATGAACCGTCCAACTCGGATGTCCTCCCTCCGCCCTCATAAGCCGCAACGTGACTGTGTACGGCCTTGGTGATGCGAGCCAACCCCAGATTTGATTCTTGGCCATCTACAAACCTTCACGGCGTTGCTTGACAGGACCCCGGCACATCGGAGGAAGACCAGCGATTGGTCTCTCCCAGAATGAAAACAATGGTAACTCAACCTTGGCGACCCGGAAACTGGAAGTGATGCCCAACAATCAAGACATATATATGAGCCTTGTCGGACCTAGTCTGTGTGCCACGAGTTTCAACCGTCAACCGCCAGTTTGTCTTTCTCCTGCGATCAACGCCATGAAGGTCCTCTCCCTCCTTGCGGCTGCCTCAGCAGCATCGGCCCATACCATCTTCGTCCAACTCGAAGCCGGTGGCAAGACGTACCCAGTTTCCCACGCCATCCGTACCCCAACCTACGATGGGCCCATCACGAATGTTGCCTCAAACGATGTCGCGTGCAATGGTGGTCCCAACCCGACCACCCCCTCCAAGGAGATTATCACCGTCCAGGCCGGCACCACCGTGAAGGCTGTATGGAGACACACCCTCACCTCTGGCCCCGACAATGTGATGGACGCAAGCCACAAGGGCCCAACCCTCGCATACCTTAAGAAGGTCAGCAACGCTCTCACCGACACCGGCATCGGTGGTGGATGGTTCAAGATTCAAGAGGACGGCTATAGCAATGGCAACTGGGGTACCAGCAAGGTCATCAACAACCGTGGTCTTCACTACATGTAAGTCGTAATCACCTACTTACGCTCATTTCCTTCTTTTCCCTGGCCCCAACTAACACAACCTTCCCCAGTGATATTCCCGCATGCCTGGAAAACGGCCAATATCTCCTCCGTGCAGAGATGATAGCTCTGCATGGGGCTGGGTCCCCAGGGGGCGCACAGCTGTACATGGAATGTGCTCAAATAAATATTGTCGGCGGCAGCTCAACAGCACGTCCATCTACGGTCTCCTTACCAGGTGCTTACAAGTCCAACGACCCCGGTATCACCGTCAACATTTACTCCATGTCCCCATCAAGCAAGTACGTTATCCCAGGACCGCCAGTGTTCACCTGCTCTGGCTCGTCCTCGGGCGGCAGTCCCGTCACTCAGCCCGAGACCGGCTTCGTCACCGAGGTTGTCCCCGCACCCCAACCGACCCAAGAAGCACCGGCCTCGTGCAGCGTTGGTCAATGGCAACAGTGCGGAGGATCAAACTATAATGGGTGCACCAGCTGCGCAAGCCCATACAGCTGCAAGCAGATCAATGCTTATTATCACCAATGCTCTTGAGCATGAAGGGAACATCTCGCAAAGCCCAATTTCATGTATTTAACTTTTTTGACATCTCAAACTGTATCTAAAATTCAAGACCTATTTACCCCGTCAAAAAGGGAAGCAAGTGGGTGGTGATTGATATTACAAGACTCAATTATTCCTCTTGTTGATTCCACCCTTTGAAATTTTCCCGCCATGTCATTCATTTTTCGAGCACTTGAGAAGTTTGTAAATTTCCCAGTTACAATTTTAAATTTTGAAATGGGTTAAAAGAGCATCCCGGGCCGGGGTTCATTAAATGGCCTAGATATTTCCTTGATTGCAACCCCCCCCCCCCCCTTTTTTTTTTTTTTTTTTTTTTTTTTTTTTTTTTTTTTTTATTAAAAAAAAAAGAAAAATCCCTAACAGTCGAGAGCATAATGGCAAATAATCCCATCACCTACACAGAAGCAGGAAGGCTCTTTTCATGATTAATGATAAAGGCATAGATAGGTAAAGCTACTCAACCCCTCCCCCCCTAGCAACATCAGGCTTCTCATGAACAGACGCATATCTAGGTGACGGTGGGGTAAGGCATGTATGTATGTACAGTATGTATATACAGTATATATATCTTACCTTAGAGGCTTAACTTTTTAAATTTCCTCCGATTTCTTCTACAGTTTAAGGGTAAGGTAGGCAGGGTAAGGTAGGCAAGGTAAGTGAGGCACACTAGCTACCTGGGTATGGTATGGTGTCCGCCTATGCCGGCGAACCAAAGTTTGCCAGGAGTTTGACAGTTTAATAACATCACAACTTATCAATGATCATGGTTATCATGTCAAGTCAGTAAGTCAGTAAGTCATTCAGTCAATCAGTAAGTCAGTAAGTCAGCCAGTAAGTAAGTAAACCAGTGAAGTGAATTCACCTGATCATCGAAAAGAAGAGCCCCCAAAAAAAAAAAAAAAAAAAAAAAAAAAAAAAAAAAACTTACTCTTCTGTTCTTCTTTGAGGTAAACAAACTCGGACCTTACGGTTTTGCTTTCCCTTACCTACCTACGTAGGTAGGCAGGTATGTACCACACACAAACCTTTGATCATCCGTCAAGGTGTCCGTCCCATATTAACAATTTTTCACACTTTTACCGCGGGAAATTTTTTTTTTTTTTTTTTTTAATAGGAATAATAATAATAAAAAATCCAAGTAGAGATTAAAACGCCTCCAAAAAAATTTACATACATACATACATGCATCATACATATAGTAAAACATGAAGGGGGATGATGCTCACATTCCTTTTCCACACTTTTCTACCCCCTTTTTTTTTTCTCAAGAATAAACGCCATGTTTCCTGCCCCCAAGAGTACTCTCAAAAAAATAAAAAATAAAAAAAATAAAGATAATCCTTACGTACGAGGGAAAATTTGTTAGAGAAAAAAAATAAAATAAAATGACAAGGTTTGGTGTCTAGTACACACAACTTATTCCCCATCAAGACAAACGGTATCCATTCCGTCATGTAATTATTCCTTTTTATTGAACATTGCACACGTCCTTCGGGAAAAAAAAAATCACCACCCCCAACTCCCAATCATCACCTCGTCACCCTATAACGCAGCGATCTCCATTGGTTCCCCCTCGTTATCCGCCCTAGCTCCAGGTCCAGGTAATCCACCACCACCACCACCACCACCACCACCACCACCACCGCCACCCCCATCAACACTGGCACCACCAGATACGCTGTTACCTCCTCCACCGCCAGCCAGCAAGACGACCTCGGCCTCATCCTCCATCATCCTGATCATGTCCTCCAGATTCTCATCAAGCATCTCCTGATCCTCCGGTGGCAAACAGCTCTCCAGCAAGTGTCTGTACTTGTCGATCTTGTCCCCGGTGCCCAGCATGCCTCTCGCTTCGACGTACTGAATCTCGGCTTCCCGCTGCTCCGTTAACAACTGCTGGACCTGCGCGGCCAGAGCCAACCTCTCCTCGACCGAACTGGCACCGTCCCCTTGACTCTCCCCCGCCTCATTATCATCATCATCATCATTATCATCATCGGCATCATCATCCTTGCCCTCGGTGCCGTTGGTAGACTTTTTCGCCCCCAGATCGACAGCTTCCTGGACCGCGATCCGGTTCTGATGAGTCACGTACGCCAGAACCTTGGCCCTGGCGTCCTCGGCTGCGTTCAGGGTCTTGGCCGCGGCGTCGTCTGGCTCCAACCGAGCCTCGAGCTCGGCAATCCCCGCGCGCAGAGCATTCAGCTCGGCCTCGGTGTTGGCCAGGATCCGTCTCGCCTCCTTCTCGGCATCGTCCTTGTCGTTGAATTCCCCGTCAAAGCTCTGGGACAGATCCTGGAGCTTCTGGAGGATGAGCGGCGTGATGCGGGACTGTACAGTGTTGGCCGCCTCGCTCGCGTAATTGACTTGCAGTCTGGTAGTGGACTCGGCTACCGAGTCGCGGAAAGCGTGGCGTCTTTGAGAATCTGGAGCAAAGGGGCTGGAGGATCGAACGGCGGGGGCTTCCTGAGCTACCGCGCGGGATTGGTTGAGTTCTTTGATGATGTCTTCTGCCCGAATGCCCTGGCTGTTGGGAATGTCGGAGGAGGCGTCGTGGCCCAGCAGGGATCGTATGCACTTGCGAGCATTGAGTTTGGCTGCGAGATGCAGGGCCGTGTTGCCGTCAGCATCCTGAGCGTCCAGCAGCGCTTGGACTTCATTTGGCGGGCGCGTCTCCTTGAGCCTCGTGATGATGTTTTCCAGGTAATACCGCGCACACGAGGTGCTGGTCACGCGCCCGCTCTTCATGATGGCGGCGTGGTGTATGACGGTGCTGCCGGAAGAATCTCTGGCGTCGACGGAGCTGAACAGCTCCTTGAGAACGACGGGAAAGGTCTGCTTGACATAACAATTCGTGAAGCTCACTGCGCGCATCAGCGGCGTCTCGCCGCGGACATTCTGCGCCAACAGGTTGGCGCCGAACCGTTTGAGCTGTTTTATCACTTCAACGTCGCCCATTGCTGACGCCCAGTGGATCGAAGTATGTCGCTCCGTGTCGATGGGCCAGTCGGGCTGGAAGTTTGTCGGGGGGTCGGGGCGAATCGCAGCCTGCTGGTTGGTAGAGAGCAAGAAGTAATCCAGCAGTTCATCTCCGTACATGGCATGCTGCTGCTCCGTCATGTCCTGCATAACCTCCTCCCTCTTGCGTTTTCTGTGCCCGGTCGAGAAATGAGACATGTCGTATGCTCGGTCGTCCTCGGCCATGTAAGAGGCAGAGGCAACGGTGACGTTGTCTGGGGTATCATCGTCGTGCATCTGGGAGGCATTGTCGTACTCCTCATGGTGGTGATGGTGGTGGTTGTGGTGGTTGTGCTGCTGCGGATGCTGTTGCTGTTGCTGCTGGTGCTGCTGCACAGGGGCCACCTGCTGGGGGTGGGCAAAGACATTCGCCTGCGGGGTGCTGTTCTTTCTCTCGTGAGCTGCCGCTGCCTTGCTGCCCCATTTCGGCACGGCAGGTTTCGCCTTGGGAGCTTTCGGTTTGCTCGCATGTCTCGGGGCGGGTGGGGGGCTCTCGTCGCCGGGCGTATACTCGAATATGGGTCGCAGTCGCTCGTAGACATTGTTGCGCTGGGCGAGGGCCTCGCCCTGTTCGAGGGGGATCCACGTGCCCTGGTATTTGCCATATCCTCCCTGTATCTTCTCGTGGATATCCTTCTGGACCTCGCGCTCGAGGATTCTGGTTCGGGCGGGCTTGTCGAAACCGGCGGCCTTTAGGATGTGTGTCGCATTGATCCAGTCGTCCTGGCGACGGCGCATAACATGTTCTTTGAGGTCGGCGCCGAATTGGAACTCGTAGACGGGGACCTGCAGCGGGGAGACCAAGTCTGTTGTTAGCGATGATCGATGCGCCAGAAGGAAAAAGAACCTACACCACTATATGTAGCGCTGTATACGCCCTCGGCGAATGTCCCTTTGGCCATGTTGAGATTCGCTGCAGTGACTGCTGCTGGCCAAGTGACCAGGCAGGGCTGCGTGTGTGGTGTCTCTCTGTCCGGCTCAGATCTGCCAAAGCACTGCAGTTTCGTCGGTCGGTGTTTAAGAGTAAAAGGGCGACGAAGAGAAATTAAGAAGAAAAAAAAAAGAGAGAGAGAGAGAGAACGACTTCCAAGTAGGATACCAAACCAAGTGGGGAATTGGCATGAAGAGATGGATATTTTCTCCTGTAAAAAATATGAAGATCCCTTTGAACTCCTAGATGGAATTCACAATGGCCAAAGGTACAAAGTATCACAAAGCCTCGATCGCGAAAAGAACGCGGTTCTTGGTCGTGGATTGACGGTGTGGGGAAGAAGAGAGACGCGACGACGCGAATCTGTTAAAGTGGAACGCCTCCCCCCCCAAGGCCTGATCTGGGGTCGCTGGGGTTGAGCTGCCGCACGTGACATGAATCAACTTTGATTTCTTCTGGTTTGCGCCGTTGCGGAACAGCACGGGCCCTTTTGCCAAGATCCCGGGGTAAAATGACCATCCCTTGAACTGCACGAACTGGCAGTGTGCCTTCGGGTTAGGGTTTCAGGGGGAATTGTTTGCATCTGATGGTGGCAATCAACAACGATGATATAAACAAATAAATAACTAAATAAAAGAGTAATTTTTGATAGAGTTTGATCCCTTGAGAAAACACACTGATACGTCAGGCCGACATTGCAATCCCGGTCTTGGGTGACTTATTTACCAAGACTGCAAACCCGGCTTGTCACCAGGGCACCCCTATTTACTCGTATGCTCTAAAGAAGTTGGCTGATTAGCATTAACTGTGACAAGTTTTCCACCTCTCAATAAAGATTGCGGGCTTGTTGAGAACCATGACTCGTGGAATAGCACCAAAATATGCCATCCATTTACTCTCAGCGACCGTCTCCCGGTGCCGCGTCGGCAGACGTACATGTAGCATATTCACATGTGTTCCAGTAATATCCCTACCGCTGAATGTCGAAATCTGGTTGCGCAATGCCAAAATATCGTGTTACACATGCTGTGATATTTACTTTCTTTTAGTTGCGAATCTGAGGCTGTCATATATGGTGCAATATCGCGTGAGAATGGCAAGGCGCACATCGGCCATCCTCAAACCACTGAGACACCTCGCAACCAGTAAAGTCTTGCCGATATCCAAACGCAGACAGCAGTTCTTCTGGCGGTATATAGCACCACGCACCATTATATACAGAGTCTTATGCCCGCGGCCTACAATGTTGCGTAAACTCGGAGCCGTTGCACCTCATCGGGAGACAAGACGTGATTATCTCCGTCCACGCCCATCCATCCCCCGTGTCCCGGACCGCGGTCGGCACGGCTGAAGAGCTTACAACTCTTGAATAGCATATCAAAGAGATATATAAAGGTCATGAGCCTTATTTTACCAAAATGATATTCTGTCCCCTACCCGTAAACACAATACGCTTTCCAACACCTCTCTTAAACCAACCAAGGAACACAAAACTGACCCTAAAAACGTCAACATGTCTCCTCCTGCGGCAGACGTCGATGTCCAGCCCATCATAGCCGATAACCCTTTCCCGACAAAGACTCTCCAGGTCACCTCTCACAGCAGCGCCTCGAGGCTCGCGGGTCCCCTCACCTACTCGGGCAGCCTCGACTCATACGAGCACTTTGACGTGACAGGCGTCATCGGTCGCGAGTTTCCCACTCTGCAGCTGAGCGAGATTCTCCATGACGATGCCAAGATTCGGGACCTCGCCATCCTCGGTACGCCAGCCTTGCAGCCGTGATTTAAGAGATGGGGGACTTTCCTAAGACTAACCCAAAATTGACAAGTCTCGCAACGCGGCGTCGTCTTCTTCCGGAACCAGGACCTCAACATCGACGACCAAAAGATTCTCGGCCAGAGGCTAGGCGAACTCACAGGCAAGCCCGAACCCTCCAAGCTGCACAGGCACGCCCTGGCCAACAGCAAGCGCGGCATCGCGGTCGACGAGAACGGCAAGCTGGATGACGAGGTTTCCGTCATCTCTTCCGAGCTCAACCGAAAGTACTACTCGGACAGGTTTTCCCACGTCTCCAAGAGGATCGCCAGCGAGGGCTGGCACGCCGAGTAAGTGACAGCGCTACAACAGCTAGGCCCCAAGGATTGATTCCCCCACGGTAAAAAAAAAAAAAAGACAAGTGACTAAATAGAAAAGCATCACCTTTGAGCGTATCCCCTCGGACTACGCAATCCTCAAGATCGTTCAGCCTCCCGACGACGTGGGCGGCGACACCCTCTGGGCCTCGGGATACGAGGCATACGACCGCCTCAGCCCTGCGCTCCAGAAGCTGGCCGAGGGTCTGACTGCCACGCATTACCAGCCAAACTTTGTCAAGGTCAAGGAGACGTTTGGCGCCGAGCTGATCGACCAGGAGCGCGGTGCTCCCGAGAATACCGGACTGGATTTCAAGGCCGAGCAGTGAGTTTTTTTTTTTTTATGTCTTTGTGTGCTCGACCCCTTTGCAGTTTTATTCTTTGTTTATAAAAAAATTAACCACGACGGCGTGGTCCTCAGCCCCGTGATTCGAACCAACCCCGTCACTGGATGGAAGAGTCTGTTTGGTGCCGGCCACCAGGTCGCCGCTGGCTGGATCAACGGCGTGACCGAGCGGGAGAGCGAGATTCTCAAGCAGTACTGTAAGCGTTTATTGCTCAGACAGAAGTAGGAAGAGGGTAAGAAGTTAATGGTCAATAATATCGGCAGTTACCCAGCTCATCGCCGAGAACCATGACCTCCAAGTCCGCTTCCGCTGGAACAAGAACGATCTTGCTATTTGGGACAAGTACGTATAAACCTGGAGGGGTAAAAATTAAGATCATGCTGACAAGTAATTAACTCGACATCGCAGCCGATCGGTTTTCCACACTGCTACCAAGTGAGAATTTTTTTTTTTTTTTCCAGTTTTTCGACCTTGTGACCGCAAACTGACACTCGTGTGATCTTGTTAGCGACTACGCCGGCAAGCGTCAAGGCAATCGTGTCGTGTCTCTGGGCGAGAAGCCGTTTTTCGACCCGACCTCCAAGTCGAGGCGCGAGGCTCTCGGAGTGGTGGTTTAATTTTTACCTACTCCAGATCAGTGAGGTATGGGGATTCTTTGGAGCTCCGCTTTCGCACAGCAGCACATGGTGTTTTGGGTGTGTTGAATTTAAAGGTCACGGAGCTTGGCAGTAGGTTGGGGGCCCCGCGTGTGATCAGTCGGCTGCATGACCTTGAGCAGGTAATTATTAGTGCAGCTTGCGTGATTCGCCCTCGAGTACCGTCACGACTGAAGCAAAAGGTTCGGGATACCCTTATCTGGCAATCCAACACACACTGGGTTCGTCCAAACAAGATGGGTGTTTGTTACTGGTCATGAACGATGTCCGACAGGAAAGGGATGGTGGAGGAAGATGTACTGTAATTAGGTATGCAATCACTAAAAGAGTCCACTAAAGCGGATGCTGCAAATGCTGTGAGCCCCCTAAAGTGGATACTGGGACCAACGTCAACCCCACTTACCCCACGTTTCGAGGTACATACTCTAGGTACCTTTGGGACCTTAGGGGTCGGCTGGGGCGGCAGGGTCGGACGGTCGGCACACTCACGCACTGCAGTTTTCGACGCTAGAATCACGGGCCCCAGCTTCAGTGAGTGGTTTCACAGCCATCCCGCACTCCACGCTTCCCCCTGCAACTCTAAATCTGGTTTCGTATCCCCTTTCCGCTTTCATCTTCCATTTTTTTTGGGATCTTGACGACGTAAATCGTTAAACTCCACCTATTTCCAACCACTCGTTCAAACCGTTTAGACTTTTTTTTTTTTTTTTTTTACGATTAAAACTTGATGCCTTCCACCACCACAGCTCTCGTCTTCACGTCAATTCCGAACGGCAAAGGGACCGTACCCGAATAACAATTACATAAATACAGATGCAATAGATAGACACACACAAAATCATGCCGTCCCGATTAGACACCCACCCGCCTCTGCTCTACCACTCCGATTCGGACGATGATGGCTCCTCGAACCGCGGCCGTCGCCGCCCCTCCTCTCGTCCCCCGCAATCCCAATCCTCCCACACCCCGATCCTTACGCGACGAAGCACGGCCGACCTCCGCTCGCGCTCGCCGGGGGCATCGGCATCGGCCCGCCTCGAAGCCCGGCGAAAGTATACGTACGCCTCCTTCTTCCTCGTGACCTCGCTCGTCTCCTTCACCGTGCAGACCGAGCTGTCGGCGCACATCCAGCACGACCTGAAATGGGAAAAGGCCTACTGCATGATGTACCTGACGCACGGGTCCTGGGTTTTCCTGTTCCCCCTGCAGCTCCTCTTCCTCCGGATGCGCCGGAGGGAGCAGTCGTGGAAGACGTTTTGGCTGAACCACCTGCGCACCCTGCGGACCACGGCGCAGATGGTCCAGCGCCAGGACCTGCTGGTCGCGCGGGCCGGAGCGGGCAACGACGTCTCCCCCTGGAGCTACCTGATCAGGACCACCGCCCTGGTGTCCACGGCGCTCACCGTGGCCGGGCTGAGCTGGTACGTGGCCGTCAGCATGACGACGCCGTCCGACCTGACGGCCATCTACAACTGCAACGCCTTTTTCGCCTACGCCTTCTCGGTCCCGCTGCTCAAGGAGCGGCTGAGGCCCGACAAGATGCTGGCCGTCGGCGTGGCTATCCTCGGGGTCATGGTCGTGGCGTACGGAGATGGGAATAACAGCAGCGACGCCGCGGCGGGGTCGGGATCGGGGTCGCGCTTCGCGGGCAACATCATCATCGGGATCGGGTCGGTCCTGTACGGGCTCTACGAGGTCCTGTACAAGCGGCTGGCGTGCCCGCCCGACGGGGCGAGCGCCAACAGGAAGATGATGTTTGCCAACACCTTTGGGAGTCTGATTGGCGCCTTCACGCTTCTGGTCCTTTGGATACCGCTCCCAATCCTGCACCTCCTGGGCTGGGAGAAGTTTGAGCTGCCCAGCGCGGAGGCGGCGTGGCTGCTGTTCATCAGCGTCGTGGCCAACATGGTGTTTTCTGGGTCTTTCCTCGTGCTCATCTCCCTCACCGGGCCGGTGGTGAGCTCGGTCGCCGCCCTGCTTACCATCTTCATAGTGGCGATTGTGGACTGGACCCTGACGGGCCAGCCGCTGGGCGCGGCGGCCGTCTTTGGCGGATTCTTGATCATTGTGGCATTTGGGATGCTCAGCTGGAGCACATGGAAAGAGATGAACGAGGAGGAGAAGAGGAAGCAGGTCGACATTAGCAGCGACAGCGGCGATGACGATTAGAAAAGCCACGCATCCTTCGTACGTACATATAGGTACATGGAACGGCCACACTTTTAGATACAGACCATATGCATCATTAGCGTCAATTATTAGATACGATACCCATGAGTCATGTCCAAGCTTCATATCCATCTGACCGTTTAATCTAGTCAAGTCACCTACCTCCATAGGAGCTTTCAATTCAAGAATTTTTATTTTATTTTCTCATTACCGGAACACTCCGCGGACTTGGTCAAGGCTTGCCCATTATGTTCTCCCAACAATGAAGGCCCAACCCCAAATCTCGTCTGAGGTCCTCCCTTGTTATGTTGAATACCGGCAAGAGAATGATCATTATCTGGATAATAATAATAATAATTTTTTTTTCTTTGATTCGTAATACTACAGCGACAAGCTGCCAAAGGGAGGACCTTTCTCCAATGTAGGGTGGGTAGGCTGGGCGGCAAAAAGCAAGCAAAAGAAGCAATTGTCTGTCCTACAATAGAAATATATATTCCAACAAAACATCTCAAGAGATGGAAATAAATTCTGTGTTGACTCGGTACTTATGGCATGTGGTTTTAATATAATTACAAAGGACTCGGAAAGAGGGGGGGGGGGGATGAGGAGGAGGAGGGGGGGAGGAGGCCAAAGAAGAAAAAAAAGAAAGTGTCAAAACCTCTCTTTGTTTTTTTTTTTTCCTTTGACCTGAACAAAAACCCATCAACCCGTCCATAGGAGGCCAAATAGCAAATAAAGAAAGAAAACGAAATGAGAAAGTGGTGGGTTACATACATCCGTTTGCAGTTGGATAACCAATTTTTTTTTCTTTTTTTTTTCTTTATTGGGTTGCTTCCGCGTTTACGCTGCCCGTTGATTCAAAACCTAACTAGGTACCTTACCTACACTTAAAACTAATTTGCTGGTGAGCTGTAGCTTTGATTTACAAACTTGAGCTCGTATCTTCAACCTGCAAGGTCCAGTCAATGAAGGTAGGTATATACAGGTCTCCGAACCCCCCCCCCCCTATTTAAACATATCTATTAAAGCTCGGAAATCTGATGTGCTCACATGAAGCATCCAGGATATTCTCATCAACGGGAGGTACCGCGTTGATCGCAAAATTGCCGCTGGAGGCTTTGGCCTCGTTTATTCCGGTGTGCACCTACTCTACCAAACCCCCCCCCCCCACCCCCTCTTCGTCCCCGTGGTCGTCATCGCTGACCTAAAAGCCCAGCAGGTACCGACCTCGAATCCGGCGAAGAAGTCGCCATAAAGCTCACGCGCAACGGCGACGAAAAAGCCTTGCTCCTCCGAAACGAAAAGGAGATATGCGAGGCGCTGTCCGGCGGCGTCGGGGTCCCGCGCGTGCGGTGGCTCGGCGACGAGTGCGAATACTGCGCGCTGGTCCAGGACGCGCTCGGCCCCTCGCTCGAGGACCTCTTCAACTACTGCGGCCGGAGGTTCTCGCTCAAGACGATCCTCCTCGTCGCCGACCAGGCCCTCTCGCGCGTCGGCTACGTGCACTCGACGGGCTTCCTCCACCGCGACCTCAAGCCCGAGAACCTGCTGCTGGGCGTCGGCGGGCGGGGGAACACGCTCCACGTGATTGACTTTGGGCTCGCCGTCGATTTCACCGACGCCGAGCGCTACAGAGACGCCGAGGGCGTCCCGAGATGGGGCACCAGGGAGTACTCGAGCATCCGGAGCGAGAACCACCGTCGTGAGTATCACCCTGTCCCCTCTTTCTTTTAATTTTTTTTTTGAATTTTTCTTTTTGTCTTTGAGTTCAATTAAGCCCTCTTGGTTATGTGTACCGATTACTAAAGTTCCCACGAAAAAAAAAAAAAGATTTATCCTGGGGGGACGACCTGGAGTCGCTCGGCTACATGTTTGTCTACTTTGCCCGCGGCTCGCTGCCCTGGGAGGGCCTGAGGGGCAGGACGGCGGACGAGGCGGACCGGTCGATCAAGGAGATGAAGGAGAGCTTGTCAGGCGAGGCGCTCTGCGAGGGGGTTCTGCCCCGGGAATTCGCCAGGTACATCGACTACGCCCGGTCGCTGGGTTTCGGCGAGAAGCCCGACTACTCGTACCTTCGGAGGCTCTTCCGCCGCTTGTTTGCGGCCGAGGGCTTCAAGCGCGACAACGTGTTTGACTGGACGGAGAAGAGGTTCCATGAGATTGCGTCGTGAAGCTGAAGCTGCTGCTGTCGCCGGCGGGACATTATCTTTTACAGCCCCGACCTGATTTTTCTTTCCATTGGGGGGTGCCAAGTAATAAACTCCTTAGCTACCTAGATGGTAGAGAAAAGAAAAAGAGAAAGAGAAAGAGAAAAGAAAAAGAAAAAAAAAGGGGGGGGGGGGGCGGAGGAGAGGGAGGGAGGCTTATGGGCCAAGGGGTAGTAGTTGAGTACAAATTCCCCTTTTTTTTTTTTTTTCTTTTTTTTAAATTTTTTTTAAAAAGATTGAGCCCCTTAGAAAATAGCTAGGTAGCCTCTGACTATTATTTGCTTGGGTAAGATACTTCCTAAATACTTTTCTGCTTTTAGAACTATTAACATGGCCTTTTTAAGAATTTGAATGGACGAATGTATTCCTTGATGATTGCATCTTTAAAAAAAAAAACAAAAAAAAAAAAAACCAATGAATCATCGGAAAGCCTGACAAACCATGTTGCAGTGTACCAACCCTACACCACAGAGAGAAAACCTATCTGAAAAAAAAACAAAAAAAAACCAACGATTCAAGTGGAAACATGCCAAAACCATAATATAGTACACCCTCCTTATACTACAAAGAATAGAACATATCTATAACAAAACAGCTTGAGCATGTCCCTTCCTCAGTCAAGACCAGAGGCGGCGGCGGCGGCGGCGGCAGTGGTGGTGTTGCGGTGATGGTAGACGCCAAACACGACAACGCCCAACACCCCACCTACCAACACCGTCCATGATGATCCTGACCCCAACGGACCCGGCACGGTTTCTTCCTCTTCTTCATCTCGCCCACGCGGCGCCGTCTCGGCGTTGGATTGACGCAGAACCTGCGCCCTCGCCGCCCGGATCATGACCGCCGACCCCGGGCCTCCTCCACCGTGACGACGGCGACGTCGTGCCCGCGCTCGCACTCGCGCGTTCGCCGCCCCAATAAAGTCGTCACGGTAGCGCCTCGCCGCGTCCCTCGCGTTCCTGAGCGCCGTGACACCCTCGATGAAGCCCCTCAGGTTCTTCATGAGGTAGGTCCCAATCTCGTTCATGTGGTACTCTGCCGGCGCCGGCCGGTCGCCGTCGTCTCGGACCGCCGGACGGGGCGCCGTGGGGTGGTGGGCGTAAAGCACGAGGTTTTGGTCCCTCGAGTGGTAGGCCGCGCTGTAGACGTAGGCGTTGCCGTCGTAGAATGCCGCCGCCTCCGGGTTCTGGTCCCGGTCCTCGTCTTCGTCCTGATGATCCTCCTCCCGGCAGTAATTCTGCAGGCTGTTCATGGCTCGGGCCCCGTAGGCGCCGTCGTGGCAGACCTGGCGGGACAAGACGTCGAGGCGGCCCTTGGGACCCTTGACTTCGACGAACAGGTTGGGGACCGCCGGGGCCCTGGCGTGCTTGGTGGGGACGATGATGTCTCTCAGGTCCCAGCTGACCGAGCTGTCGACGGCATCCAGCCGGGCCCCTTCGTAGTAATCCGGCTGCGGCGCGACCGTCCTCTCGCCCGTCATGGACGCCAGGCTGGTGAACTTGAGGCTGAACTCGTTTGGGATGCGGCTGGCGCTGCCGGTGATGGCCGGGATCAGGTTGGCCACGACGCTGGCTTCCGACACGGCATCGTGGTTCCTTCTCCTGAATTCCTCAAACGCCCTCTCCAGAGAGGGCGACGACGACGGCGACAGCGAGGGCCTGCGGGCTGATAGCTGGGAGCGCAATTCCTCCATGTTCCGGGGTTCGAGAGGCCAGCAGCGATCGCCACCGCCGGCGGGTCCGCGGTGCCCTTCGGGGTAAATACCGTAATCCTTGAGATGTTGCTCAAAGTTGTCGTCGTACGGAGACGCCTTTTTGGTCTCGGGGGCCGCAGCCTCTGCTTCCTTTTGCAGCTCGGCCAGCCGCCGCTTGGCGAACATCTCGACGGCCGCCGCGTCGTCGTCGTCGTCGTCGTCTTTCGGAACTTGCCAGTACTGTGATAGAAAAATTTTTGTTGACAGTCAGTTGGGGGAAAATCAGGGGTTCGGCTCCGGCTTTGGCTGCAATCGATCCTTGCCCGCTACCTACTTACCCCTCGAAGATGGCAAAGGTTCGGACCGCCGTGCCTTGCAAACTGGTCTAGGCTCTTTCCGCGCACTGCGAGTAGTGCTGCTGGGGGATTTGCGGCAGGTTGCGCGGCGGCGTCGTTCCGCCGGTCGAGCTCCCGCAACGCGCGGGGAGTGAGCCAAACTCTGGACAGGTCGTCCCAGAACTGTGGTGAAAAGTTTGATGGTTGAGTGAAGTTGTCGGCGTCCTCTGACCCTCTGACCTTCTTGTCGGGACGCTCCTCTGATGGAAAGCCGGCGGCGGGCGGCCGCTTTAAATTCTGCCGTGTTGCCATCGTGGATAGTTAGGCAAGTGCCTTCAATCCAGGGTAGCTTAGCTGGGCGAGAGCGTCAGTTGAATCAAGCGCTTTGGCGGTCACACCCAGGCTGGCGTTGTGGTAAATTGAACTGCAGCATCTGTCACATCTTGTCGTTTGGCCGGCCACCTTGTTGTCGATACATAACTTTTTTACCATGGGATGAACAAAGGGGGCCCGGTTGATGGTTCATTCATTATCTCGGCTACACAGTTAGATGATCTGGACGGAAATGGCATGGGGGCGTTGGGGGACCGCCAGAGAGAAAGTGGGCTGCGTATTTTCATTGTCTCATTTGAAGCGCTTTTTTAACAACCAGGATATGGTAGTAATGTGTGTTGTCTCGGCTTGTCTTTCACTTTTGACTCCGAGGGGTTGGTAAAAAAAAAAAAAAAAAAGAAAGAAAAAAAGGCTAAAACAACCCATTAGTTTGAGAATGATCAGTTTTAGGATGAATCAGTTTAGGAATAATCAATTTCAAAATGTCTAGTCGGTTTTGGATCAATTCTTTTGAAGGCTATCAGTTTTAGAATCATGACCTAGATAGGTACCTAGCTTGGGAATAAACGGTTCAAAAACAAGCAGCATGGAATGAAGATAGGTACCAAATCAGAATTTTAGGTGTCCTGGAAGATTAATACTCTTGTCCGTGCGGCAATGTTGAATAGATTATTACATTTACTTCGCCTGGACATTCATACACAGCACAAAAAATAAGCGAAAAGGCATTCCAGCTGGCGACGGGATGGCAGAAAACATAACACTAGTAACAATACAATATTTCTACGTCAGTCTGCAAGACTACCTACATCCAGTTACACACAAAACACATGAGGAATAATAAGCATCGAGACCGGGGCTCACCCGGAAACATCTCAACGGCGAGTCGGGCAGCGTAGTAGCGCCCTTGAAGGCAACCCCTTTCCGACCGCCCGGGACTGCATATCCGGTACGAGGGGCAAAAGTGTTCCTCCTCATTGCGGACGTTCAAGTCGCCGCACTAGAGTATCCTTTAACAAACACCCCGTCCCTCTTGACGCGCCAGTTGGATCCGCTTTCGTACACGATGCCGACGGCCAACTCCCAGGCCTCTCTGTCGGCCGAATCGCCGCTCTCAAACTCGCGAAGGAAACGCCAGTTGCCCGGCTCGTGATCGGGATTGATCCACTGCTCTTCGCCGCCGCTTCCCGAGGCCTCATCATGTTCTTGGAACAGCATCTGCCGCATGATGTGCCCGTAGCAGCTGTTCCTCTCCATCCACAGGTCTGACGGCTGCACGTGGCTCATCTCTTCCGGATCCAGCATGATGTCGTTTTGGGGCACGAGCTGGACGTACAGCCTGTCGAGGACGGGCAGATGGTCGACGAGGGTGCTAAAGTGTGAGGCGAGCGGGAAGATGGCGATGTACGACAGGGATTTCACCGTCGCCGGTATCAGCGGCTGATCGTTGGGGGCTTCTTCGCACCCCAAGAGGTGGCCGAGTATCGAAGGCGGACGGCGGAGGAAGTATTCGTAGTTCCTGTAAATGCGAATAGACGAGCCCTCGTTCAGCAGCAGATGGGACCAAGGACGGATCGTGAAGACGTGGCTTGGCAGCCTCGTCGTCGGCTGCGGCCGGGAGCCACCCGAGTCACGAGCGGCCGAGGTATCGGATACCGTCTGGATTCTCCGCCCGAGGTTGTCGCGAAACCGCTGCGCGCTGGGCGAGTTGGGTGACCTCGTCTTCCGCTCAAGCGACAGTATGTGAAAGGGAGGCTTCCCGTACGGATTTGCAGGGAGGTCGCCGTGGTCGAAGAGCATCTTGGACACCATGCTCGTCAGGCTGTGAGGGGACCCCAGCAGGGTGAGCCTCAAGGGATCCAGCAGCCCAAACACAATGTCCCAAAAGGGGGCGGGGACGCCCGGGTTGTCGTCGGCGAGGGGCCTTGGCTGGTGGCGCACCAGGATGGTGAGAGACTCGACATAGGTGGCCAGGTGGTTTTTCCTTATGAAGCAGAGGATGGGGAAGGCCCTGTCCGGGGTCGACAGGTACTTGACGTCGATGCTGAAGAGGGAGAACCAGCTGTCGACGCACCAGATTACGTGGCGAAAGAGCACGGGGAGCGCGAGGGCGCGCCACTTCTTGCTGACCAGCGCGATGTTCTTGAGCGTGTTGCGGCCGCGGGTCCGCGCGCCCTCGGGGGTGGTGAACATGTCGGGATGGGGCTCATCTCGCACTTTGGTCTCGGAGGGCGGCGGGCGATGGCAGCAGCGGAAGATGTCGACCAGCAGCTCGGGCGGGAGGTTGTCAATGGGGAACTGGCTCGGGGCGTCCATGTTGGAAATTCCAGGTTGGTTCAGGGTGGTCCAGGGCGGTCCAGGGCGGTTCAGGGCGGTTTTGTGGTGAACGGGAAAGATGGAAAGAGATGCGCACGACGTGAGGAAAGAGACAGACAGACAGACCTTCTTTCCTTTTTTGCCCCTTTACCCCTCTTAGAGTTTGGGACCGCGGGGTCTTCGCTCGCATCAATTTGTCAGAAGGGCCGAAAAGTTTTCATTAGCCTCCGGTCCGTTTTTTTTTTTTTTTTTTTTTTTTTTTTTCCTGGAAACCGGGCAGTTCTGGTCGAGTATCTTCTACAAGTATTTGATGCCCTGCGTTTTGTGAGTGCAGAGACGATGCAAGGTTCTTGGTGATGTCGTTGCTCTCATCTATTACCCCTCCATAATTATGGTGGGGCAAACCGCTGCACTGCATTCACTTATCCCCACCAATCACCACACAACCTGCTGTGACAATGTCGACTGTCGTCAAGGTCCAGGCAGATGTCAAACACAGCGCAGGCCGCTAAAGTTGTCAATTTTTCATTTTTTTTTTTTTTTTTTTAATTCATGTTCTTTTCTTCTACGCATCATCATCATCACCACACACACACCCACATCGACCCTCAAACAGCGTGGCAAAACGTTTGTTGTTATATCAGATCTAGCATGGCTCCGCAAACTTGGACGGTTGAAAGAACAATTGACTTTCAACCATCTTGTAAAGGGATTTTTATTTCCCCAAAGCAACGAGCTTTCTGGAACCGAACCAACAAAATGTCATTGCCTCTCCCACAAAATCTAAACACCCGCCCCGAGTTCAAGCAGATAGGATAAAAAATGACATGGCAGCAAGTGATGGCCAACATCGAGAGAAGATAAAACCAAAATATCGACCACCATTTCCCCTACTAATAACGGATTGTGTGTTGTAGGTATGTAATGGACAGTACATGGTGCAGTGAAGTTGAACATCTCGCGGAGCCAATCAGGAGGTTGTGGTGGTGCCTATTGACAGGGAGATGCGACCCACCCTACCCCCCCATGTCTAGCCCCTGAACACATCATGATCGCGCCCAAGAGGCGGCTCGAATTCCTTTTTATACTCGGGGACCTTCTCTAACAAGCCTTTTTCGGCGTTCCTTGCTCCGCCATTTCGAAACATGGCGGCTGGCTTGATCCCCTCTGTTGCAGCAAACATTGGCGCTGGGTGGGGCCTCTGTCTGCTCACGCTGCTGGCCACCGCCCTGTGGTTAAGATATAGAGCCAACGTCGAAAAATTCACCGCCCAAAAAGATGCCAACAACGGCACCAATCTTCCCGCTCCCAAATTTCCCTACTTCTTTCCGATTCTTGGGAGCCTCCCACTCGCTTACCTCTGGAATCCGAAAAGTCTAGTTCTGAATCCAAAGTAAGGCTTAATATTTTCATCTTTATCCTATTCTGTTTCCTTGTCTCAAATTCAATTCTTTTTTGCTTATGCTCCATCTAGCAACATCTTTCAAGGTCCCAAGCCAGTGGTCCACGTCAAGATCCTGCATCAAGACTTTTACCTACTCCGCGGCGCCGAGAACCTCAAGTCCTTATTCAGAGCCTCGTGGGCATGCACCCACGTAGCTTTTGTCAAGTTCGCCCTGAGCTATGCCTTTGGCACTTCAGCCAAGGCGCTGAGTCTATACGACAGAGATGATTCCGGTGCCAACCACGCGCCCCATCCGGACAGCACCGTCGAGGCGCGGAACCGCATCGACTTTCTGGTCGACCAGTCAAACCATCGATTGCTCGAGGGGCCGGGACTGAACCCCTTGTGGAACCGATACCTGGACAACATCACAAACCAGTTACGCAGTCTGTACGACAAGGACGTGGGCACCGAATGGGAGTCTCGGCACGACTTTATGGATTTGATGACGAACCAAGTCACCCTGGCCATCCTGGATGCGCTATGCGGTCCTGGCCTCTTGAAGACCAGTCCGGACTTTATGCACCACTTCCTCGAGTTTGACAAGAACCTGCAAACCTACATGCAAGGTATGCCTTGGTTCCTTGCTCCGAGAGCTTACCTAGCCCGCAGGAGGGTTCTCAAAGCCGTCAGGGACTGGCAGCAGTACGCTCGAGACAACTACACCTCCTCCACTCACTACAAGGGCGACGCCGGTCAGAATGATGATCCATTCTGGGGAAGCAGCTACTTCCGGGAGCGGCACGACATGTTTCTTCAAATGGGCCAAGGGGAGTACGACCATGCAGCTATTGCTTCATCCGACTTTGGCTTCATCTGGGCGTGAGTCCCTCCAAGTTCCGCACGAGCGCTCATGCCAGTAGTAACTAACCACTTCCGCGCAACAGAATGAGAAACACAATAACAGCAACATGCTGGACCTTGTACGAGATCTACCGGGACCCTGACCTCCTCTCGACCGTCCGCTCCGAAATCTCTTGTTGCCTTGCACCCTCTCCGTCTGCCTCTGGAGGCTCTGAATGTTCGTCTCCTAATCTAAACTTCAACCTCGACGCTCTCCTTCGGTCCTGTCCGACCTTGTCAGCCGTGTACGCAGAAACCCTCCGCCTCCGAACCCACTTCTACCTGGTCCGCATGGGCGACCGCTCGCCACTTTCCATCCCGCCGTACACGATCCCGCCCCGCAAAGCGGTTGTAGCCCTCACCACGGTGGCTCACTTTGATCAATCGGCCTGGAACACCGAGCGCCCGCTTGATGAATTCTGGCCTGGGCGGTTCCTGAAGACCGACGACGAGGGGAAAGTCGCGTTCAGCACCAAAGGGTTGGAAGGGAGCTGGGTGCCCTACGGCGGGGGGAGCAGGCAGTGTCCCGGTCGGCACTTTGCCAAGAGGCAGATCCTCATGACGACGGCCATGATGCTTAACTTGTTTGATGTTGAGGTTGTCGAGGATAAGGTGGCCGAGCATTTGGATCTGTGGGGGTTCGGGAGCGGTGTGAGCAGACCGGTCGGGAGGGTGGGCGTTAGGATTAGGAGGAGGCGAGACGCAGTGTGAGAAAGCGAACGAGGGGCGAGGGGTTGAGTTCAGTTTGTTGCAGGAGTCGAAGGGGGATGTACCAAAAGTAAAATGGTGTTAATAAAACGTTGGTAACGTCGATTACTAGAAATTCTCTTCTTTTTAAAAATAAAAAATAAAAAAAATTGCTCTCGAACCCAGGTTTTCAATTTTCTCTCTTGGCTATCCTCAACACACTTCTTTTACCGTCAACCCAACCACGAGCCTCCCATCTAAGATCTCGACCTTACTTTCCTGCACCGCGTTAACTTGAACATGCAGCCAAATGATCTCAGCACAATGTGTTCAAGGCCCCTCCTGCCCGCCCCTTCAGGCACTGCCATGACACTCCCCGGTCTGACAACATGGCAGCCAGGTAATGGCCTAGCTCCTTCGCACCATTTAATAAACTATCTTGAATCTGTGGTGCAGTAACAGAGGGAGAGGGAAAGAGATTCCCACAAGTCCGCTCGCGATGTAACCAAAAGCAAGCACGTCGGCCTCGCTCAACGGTCGGTTGTGTTGACGCCGAGTTTACGTTTGAGAAATGAATATCCTCCATAATAGCCCCCTAGGTAAGATGTTCTATTTTTGAACAGACTTTTGGCATGGGTATGATGATTAGGTACCTACCTATCTACTGTGGTGGTGCCTTGCATTATTTTTCCCTGGAAGCAAAGAGGTGCCGCCATTTACTTTTCGTGGTACATACCTACCTTTTTGCTACGCTGCTCGGGATCATCCCATGTCTGAGCATCGTGACGTCGGATCTCCGGTGGAAAATCATTCGTGCATTCTCAGTTATAACATGAAAACCTTGCCTCACATGCATGTGTGACTGAGTAAATAGGTAGGTAGGCAAGGTTCCCTACTAACTTATTACCTATTGTAGCTAACCTCCGAGTGGACGGCGATAATATCAAACCTCGGTTTCTTTTTTTTTTTTTTTCTGTGGATGGGGGCAATGAACCAATCAAATACCAGCAGTGACATACTTACTCGTACTCCAACTCCAACTCCAACTCCAAACCCCCCAACCCAATTCATACCTAATAATTATCTCTTTTTATCCACACTCCTGACACCCAATTTCTCACACTCGGTACGGTTTTCTCACCAAGTTTAAAAAAAAAATAAAAAAAAGAGGAGTGAGGGTTTCCATCTCTTAAAATAACTAAATCGCTCACTTCTTAAGATTTTTTTTTTTTACATAACATTTCCCAAAGTCAACAATCATGTCCTCGACCGAACCTGCACCTGCACCGGCACCGGCACCCTGGCACGCCGCCTACCCCGCTCCGCAGGCAACCGGAGGGGAAATCACGCGGGA
Organism: Cladorrhinum samala; assembly: GCA_033576145.1. Lineage (NCBI taxonomy): Eukaryota > Fungi > Ascomycota > Sordariomycetes > Sordariales > Podosporaceae > Cladorrhinum > Cladorrhinum samala. The sequence goes on along the minus strand of MU865065.1, from coordinate 27,023 downwards.
GGAGGTGCTCGAGCTCCTCAAGACCGTCCCGCTCGACAAGAGGGATTTCGTCCTCGTTGATCTGAGGAGGAATGATTTCGAGGTATGTAGTGTACCTACCTTACCTTACCTTGTCCACTTTTTTTTTTCCTCTATTAAAGGATGGAGGTGGTGGTGGTTGGGGGGGGGGGGGGTTTGAAGTTTAGGGGGGCCCGGCTTACTGACCTACCTTACTTGGACTACCAGGGCGGCACGATCCGAGGCTCCGTAAACCTGCCGGCGCAGAGCTTGTACCCTACCTTGCCGACCTTGTACGCCCTGTTCAAGTCGGCCGGGACGAAGAAGGTGATATTCTACTGCGGTAAGTGGATTGATTACCTACCAAAAAAAAAAAAAAAATGAAACTTTTTTTTTTTTTTTTTTTTTGGTTGTTGAGGGATTTGAAGCTTGAAGTGGCTGATACCGAATTTTTTTTTTTTTTTTATCTTTTTTAGGTTCGTCGAAGGGAAGAGGAAGCAGAGCCACGGGATGGCTCGCGGACCAGATTGAGAAGGACAACTTTGACGGCATGAAGAGTTTGGCTCTGGTTGGGGGGATCAAGGGGTGGGCCGGAGCTGGGGGGGAGTACGTCGAGTGGATGGATGAGTATGACGAGAAGGTCTGGAAGAAGGAGTGACGGTTATGAAGTGACACCGAACTTTAGTAACACGCGGCCGCCTGTCTGGGATCGGGGGAAGCTGGCTCCAAAAGAAGATGGTGGATTAGTAACGTAGCTGGTTCCAATTGCTTTAAAGGAAAAAGAACTATGCGGGCACTTTGCATAATTGTTTTTTTTTGCAGAGAGAACCGAGATCACGGTAGGTATGGCACTGTACCGTGACGCGAATGTGCGCTTTGTGCAACCCAGCGGGAGAGGATTATCATGTAGTCTGCTGGGTAACCGGCATAACCGCCATACCCAAGAAACGGGCATTGGTAACATTCATCATGTCCCGTAACAAAATTGGACGGGCTGCATACCGCCTGGAATATCAGACCGGGTTGCAGACCAGCTGTATCGAATTGCGGGTGAATCAATTTGATAGTTACCTAATTAAACCACCATTGAACATTTTACTCGACACACAGACTGACATGATCATGACTCGAGGTCTTCCAACTTTGCTGGAGATACCAGAAAGATAAAACAAGGTACCTAATTACACCGCAAATCGAGGAAAAATAAAGAGGCAAACGCAGATTCGGACCACCCCTGAGAAAAATATTTGTGGCATTCGGGAATGGGGGGTCTCACCGTCTCGAACACCAACTTCAACAAAGGAGCCACCAGAACCGCGGATGAATTAAATAAACCCCAGATCCTTGTTCAGCGAATCAGGATGAGTGCAATATAATATGTCAGCGCTTGTAACCATGCAGCAGCACCATCAGCAGCATGTTACATGCCGGTCAGTCAGTGGTTTTTTTGGGAGGAGGGAACGTTTTCCTCCACTAAAAAATAAAAAAATAAAAAAGATAATATCTTGTCGGACTAAAAGGTCCTGGAGTTGAACAACCGAGGTCTCTGTATCTCCCTTTATCCGCGTTTGACGTCAAAAATAGCACGACGAGATATTGTTTACTTGCTTGCCCAAGGTAAGGTAGGTTTGTTGTTTCTCAGTGTTCCAGCCATAGCTACCTGGTTAAGGTAGCAGTTAAATGGAACCTACGCGGCCGGCAAAAGTGCCACCCTGCTGGAAAATTGGAAACCAACTGGCGTCGGACTCGGAACCCGGCTGTTGTGTTGTATTGCGAGGGGTTGGTGCGAGTGCAACATAGCAACTGCCGACAGAGAGCATTCGCGTCTTTGATGAAAAACGTGATCCCAAATCTGGTTAAAGGGGGGGTCGTGGTTTTCGTCTTCGTCATCCCGGGGTTTGCATGATGGTGCAGAAGGGAGGGAAAAAAAAAAAAAAAAGACAAAAAGCATGGTTCGGGAGAAGTTACCACAGAATGGATTTAACCGTACTTTTAAACATAAACCCATCTCGCCGGACGACCCGATTCGCTGGCTCGATAGACACCAGGTCGCTGACGGAGATTAAAAATCCGGGGAAAACGCTTGGCGGCTGGGTTCGCCAGGCGACTGGAGCGCGTCGAGGCCAATCACCTATTGCCGGTTTGAAATTCCGGTCGGAAGCTTGGTGGCTCGGATGCTATAGATGAGGGTCTAGCGGTGCCATACCCCCTCGCCGGTGCTATATGGTGATGTGTTGCCCCTCGTGGCTTTTACCACGGCAAACAATTGACCATAACGTACCTATGGGTGAAATGCTTTGGGTGATGTGACCGGGATATTGATTGTGCCATCAATAACTTCTTTTGAAAGAAAGACTCGGAATAAGCCGAATGACCCATCAGGCGGGACCCACGAGGTGGTAAGGGAGGGGGGCCGCGCAGAAGTAGATAATCATGTCAGTTTCCATCCCGACCATAAATCCTTGGCTTGTAGTAGATGGTCTTTTTTTTTTCTCTCTTCCTCTCATCTTCGTGGAGCTGCCCTAGCTGCATAGAAAAAGAAAAACACCTGACACCATGAAGAGCATCTTGAGCATCCTGCTGGCTACTCCTTTTGCCCTTGCCCACCCGGGCAAGGAGGAGGTGTACGCCCACCGCGCGCAGCCCTTGGAGCGCATGTCTCTCGACCACTGCCAGCACGAGTTCAGCCAGCCCGAGTTCGTGAAGAGGACTGTTGAGTTCCACGGTGAAGAGCTCGCCCGCCTTCGTCGCTCTCTCGGATATGATGAGAAGTAAGGAGGACCTCCAAAAAAAAAAAGAACAGCGACCGTATCAACCAAGAGAGAGGGACCGACGATAGCTAACCAGTGATCACCTGTCTGCCAGGCCCAAGGTCTCACCCAGAGATTACATCTCCGTTTCCCGAATCGACCACAAGAGCAACAAGACGGTGTCCAAGGGAATGGATCTTGCGACTCTTTTCGCCGATGCTGGCGCTTGCATGCTGATGCCGGCTGTCGACCAAGGACCTCTGTGTATGTTTTCGACGAAAAGGAAAAAAAAAAAAAAAAGAAAAGAAAACAAAGAAGCTAACCCAAGAACCGATTAGACGTCAAGGGCGAAGAGATCCGCAAGGATATTACCAACGGCGAAAAGGGCCTCAAGATGACCCTCGCCATCCAGGTTGTCGACTACAAGACCTGCAAGGTCGTTCCCGACGCCTACGTCGACATCTGGAGCTCCAACTCGACCGGCATCTACGTCGGCGTCCAGGGCTACCCCGGCATGGGCGATCCCAAGGATGCTTCCATCCTCAAGGGCACCACCCTCCGCGGCGTGCAGCCGACAGACGGCCACGGCATTGCGTCGTTTGACTCTACCTTCCCCGGCCACTACGACGGGCGTGCCACCCACATTCACGGTCAGTCCAAAATTTCACAAATTAGGGGTATGGTTGGGGGGAGTAAGGTACCTAAGTAAAAACTGACATTTCTTCTTCTTCCTGCGTTCAGCAATCGTGTACCTCGGAGCCACCAAGCAGCCAAACAACACCATCACGGGCGGCAGGGCGGCCCACGTCGGCCAGATCTACTTTGACCAGGGCCTCATCACCAACGTCGACAAGCTCGCCCCTTACAACACCAACAAGATGACCATCGTCCAGAACACGCGCGACTTCCTCTTCCAGCAGGGCGCCAACGGCGACGACCCCATCGTGCGGTACTCGCTCGTCGGCAAGGACATCTCCGAGGGCCTGTTCGCGTGGATCCGCTTCGGCATCAACCAGAGCGCCAACAAGGCCGTCAACCCGGCCGCCTACTGGACCGCCAACGGCGGCGTCATGAACCCCACCGGCCCCATCTCGCAGCTCCCCGGCGGTGGTGGCGCCGGCGGCGGCTGGGGCGGCTGGGGAGGCTGGGGCAAGAAGCGGGCGGTGGCTGCTCAGGCTGCCAAGGAGGAGGAGTAAAACGGGGAATGGCTAAATATGCCCAAGGATTTGTAAGGGAAACAATTTGAGGGAGTAAAGTATTGGAGTGGAATGTAAACACGGGTTGTTTCCAAAGGGGGGATTTGTGAGACAATTTTTTTTTTTTAAAAAAAAAAGAAAGAAAAAGAAGAAAGGGTCTCTTCTTGACGATATGATGGTTCAAGTCCTGTCCTATATCCGGATTTTTTGAATACAACTCAAAAGTGATGATCTCCCACCCGCTTACCACACAGACGTAGAGACTTTTTTTACATAAAAATAATTAAATAAAAAATAAAATAAAAAAATAACCGTGTTCTCAAAATCAAGGTAATCTTAAAAGATATTTTTAAACACTGGGGGGGGGGGGGTGTATATTATGTAGCATAAAGTAATAAGGTGAAAAGGGATCACTTGTACAAGAATTTTGATATTTTGATACGGTATATATATATATATATATATGTGGTGTTTTTAGTCTGGGAGGACAAGTAGCACTTAGTGTGTGACGACTCTCACTTTTAAAAAGAAAACAACAATCAGAATTACATTAGCTATCTCAAGTCGTATGAGCCCAGTGAAAGATTGCAATTTCAACTGTTAAGTCCTGATCAATGCATCTCTTCATTCTCATCACCCATGAAGCGCAAACACACACACACACACACACACTAGAGACGAGATTTTTTTTTTTTTTCGTCTGGGCCCAGACAATATTTTATTTTTTATTTAAAAAACAGACAAAGAATCCAAACGAGAGACGTAAGAAGAAAAAAAACTTTGAAAAAAAAAAAAAAAGAATCTTTGGAAACGGTTTCCCGATCCCCGGCCTTCTTCTCCCCATCCCCCATCCTTCCTTCCTCCCCCCCCCCTTTTTTTTTTCTCTTTGGTCTAACACCTGATATTCGCCATGACAAGGTAAGGTTAAAGTAAATTGGGTTAATCTTGCCAAAAGATCCCGTTTCCCTTTCCTTATCCAGAGTGTTTACACACCAAAAAAAAGATTTTTTGTACCAAAGGTAGGTAAGTTACTGTAGCTAGGTAGGTTGTGAAATTCATCATGTTAGCAACCCAGATCTGTTTTCATAATCCAAGGAAGAAACAAGGTAAAACTGTTTTATGTCTTGGTCAAAACTTACCTAGGGTGGGTACCTAAGGTAGGTATCTTGGGTAAAGAAGGTACTTTAGTTGATCCACTGGCATCCGCTGCCCTGGGAGCCGCAGTTAAGCTATGCGAAAACAAAAAAAATTGTCATGTTAGTAAACTAGTCGGTTTTTTTTTTTTTTTTTTTTTTTTTTGTACCTAGTGAGAGGAACACAAGAAGAAGAAGAAGAAGAAGAAGAAGAAGAAGAAAACGTACGATGGACTTGGGACCATCCCAGCCGCACTTCCAGTTGCCGCAGGGAGCCTTCTGGCCGCCGCACTTGCAGTTATCGTTTCCGAGATACGAAGCGCCCTGGCAGTTTGGCAGTGTGGCCTTGCATGCGCGGGCCATCAGGAGACCCTCGTCGCGCTCGACAACATCGGCGCCGGCCTTGACGGGCTCGGGCATAGCAAGGGCGCCGAAGGCGAAGAGGGCGAGGACGGAGAAGCCGGTAAGCTGCATGTTGAAAGATTTCAAGTTGCTAGAGAAAGAAACTAGGCTTGGGGTTGCTGTTTGGACCTTGGAAAAGATGGTTTTGAGGATGGGAAGCTGATGATCTGTGATGCTGGATGGAGAAGAAGATTTTTTGAGGAAAAGGAAGCGCGATCGAGTTGGTTTATATACTTTTTTGTCTCGTTAGTTTTACTTGTTCCTCGTACCTATCTTTTTGATTCTTTTTTTTTTTTTTTTTTTTTTTTTTTTCCTTCTCTTGGTCCAATTCCCACTCCCATAGGTACCTACCTTAGTCTGCGTAAAGGGGAATCGTTCGTCATCCTATCAGCTGAATCCGAAGGCAATCCGAGGCCTCGCACTTGTCATAGAGATCGTCAAGTTACATTTCTAGTACCAGCTAGATTGCTTGTAAGAGCTAACACCCCTGGAAATACCTACGAAGGATTTCAGCCCAATCCCGTTAAAAACCCGGTTGTATATGAAAATGGGACTACGCAGCGACGATACGGTCCCTACCAACTCAGGCGTTGAGTGCGTAGGTAGGTAGACAGTCTTGTTAGAAATCAGGCAAAAAAAAATTACAGCAGACAGAAAGCTGAAGCCAAGGTGACGGTTTTCAGAGTTTCGCTTTTTGTTCATCTACCTAGGTAATTACATCTCATCTTGTGCGGTAAAAGCTTGCTTAAGATACCTACCCAGGGTGCCTACTCGCCGTGGCTAGAGGCGAGAAGTGTTCGTCGGTGCTCGAACGAGGTGAGTCTAGGTTTAGCTGCATCCCTCGTGGGACCATTCATTGTTTGCCCCGAGGAGATGCTTGTAAAACGAAAACAATGCCCGAGTGGTTGCACGTGGGCTCATTGGAGCATCTCAGGGCCGGCATGATGCTCAGCCCATTGTTTACGTTGAGATGCAACGTGCTCTGCCATTTTCCTCACTTCTCGGCTTTCGCGGACAATGCCAGCTTGCGGGGCGGCCGATCATAGAGCAGTACGACGCTGATTCTCTGGCTGTTTACTAACCCACTTTATTATGTGGCAAGGTCTTTGGCAGTGTTCGCATAACACACGTGACACTCAGCCGCTGTTCTTCATTGCATAAGTTTCGGATCGCCCTCTACGCCTCATAGATGTATGCCTGTAGATACCTATCGCCTGATTTTTAGTTTTTCTGGCTGCTAATTAGCCTGGATCCTTCAGGATTCGACTTGGCCGCTTTGCTACTTATTGCAAGAGACGCGCGACGCCGGACTTTCCGTAAGGGCTCAGCAGTCATCTTGCACTCTTGCGTAGTACGTGTACCGCCTAGGTATCCATAGTGTTCGGTCCCCGCTGTCTCAGGTCTGCGTTGAAGGAAAGGAAGCGAATGGGGAGAGACTACGGTCGACTTGAAATTTTCCGACATGTGCGAGGCTGTCTAGTCCGAAAATAATGCTACGTCGCATCTATGCAGCTTCTACCATACGCAGGCCTGGACGCTTCCACGGGCACCCTCTCTCCACCGCTCACTCGTTACGGAACTTTGTTACGGGGCACGGTCCCCTCGATGTCGTCGTAGATTATTGCGATAGCGGTCTCTGGTTCCTCCTGATGAGGCAGGTAGGTGACAGACTCCAATTGGTACCTACTAAAGCGGTTTTCAAGGAAATGAGGTACTTGCCCATCAAAGTCGTCCCCACTCACGGGTACAAGAATCATACTTCACACGCATCAAACAGGACAGTCACTGCATCAAGCGGTGCATGGTGGTTATTTCCAGGCTAGGCCCGGGGTTTAATCATTCCGCATGACCACCTACCTTGAGGCATATTTCTCAGACATGCATAAACATTTTCATAAAAGTGCCTGCCACCACAGGGCAGCTCGGAATATATCACAAGGAGAGTGGTTTCTTACACCAACCGCCGGGGTCATTGCAATTCGGCGACGAGGAATTTTCTCTTCCTCCTCTTCACTGCTTCTTTCACTTCACCCTGCTGTCAGGGCAATGTTCTCAAAACACACGTGCCAGGCATCATCAGATCTTGATTGCATACAGGGTTTCTTTTACGCAAGGTGCCTACTAGTAAGGAATCATTATGATGATATGATGGATGAACTCATTTTCTCTGCTGTGAACTCCACCACGGTTCTATATAGCCAAGATACATAGGTATCTATTCGCCTCTAACAATAATCGACCAGAAAGACGCTGGGTTTTCCTTCCGCGGCCTCCGGTATGAGTCGTCTCGATTCAGGCTGAGTCTTTTAACCTTGACCAGCCAATGTAGCTGATTGAGTCAAACGATTGTGATGACAACTGCCTCTTTTACCTTTTCAAACCAAGGACTTGCCTCGCGTGTGTGTTCGAAATATTCTTGCACATCTTGCAACTTGGAGAAGTCGTACTTGCTGCGGAACGGTTTGTACCTGTTGACGATGCCACACCTCTCAAACAAACCCTCGCCGACCCGACGCTGCTCACACAGGTTAGTAGCCTTCCCAATCTCAGACATTTGAAGTTGAAGCCATACCAGCAACAAAGACCACTCATCATACGGCGCCCCCGCCCCTGTAGCCGGTATACACCCGATCCTCAGCAAGCAGAACCTCTGCCCCCAAAACTGCCCACCCTCTTCAACCCCTTTCGGCTCCTCATCCCAAAACACCCTCCGCGACTCTATCCCATTCACCGTGACAGCCCAACCCTCCGCCTCCAGGCCCAAGAACTCCCCGACAGGCTCCATCTCTACCACCCACCCCGTCACCCTCACCCACCCCTTCTCCACCCTCCCGGTATCGTCCACCCCAGCCGCCACGCACTCGGCCGCAACCAGCTCACACGACCCGCCCACCAGCTCCGACGCCACGTCCCCGTCGTTGAACCCCATCTCGGCCGGCTGGTACACGCCCAGCCCGCCCACCTGCATCCGCTCGCCGTTGGTGTACCGCACGGCGCCCCTCTGCGACGCCCACGACCACGTGGGCGCCCGCCACGCGGCGCTCCGCTGCCCCGGGTCGGAGACGGGCAGCCACAGCGCGTCGCGGAAGAAGGTGTCCTCCCACAGGCCCGCGAGGTACCGCGCCCCGCGGAAGCGGCGCACCTGCTTGGCCAGGCCGGAGAGCGCCGGGAGGCGGTCGCTGGCGCGGGTGAGGGATAGCGCCGAGTACGCTGTAACCAGCTTGCGCCAGTGGGCGGGAAGGAAGGGGGGGGAGGGGTGTGGGGTGGGCTGCGGGGTTGCTGTTGTTGTTGTTGTTGTTGTCGTGGGGGGTTGAGAAGGAGAAGGAGAAGGAGAAGGAGAAGGAGAAGGGGCGTCTTGGTGTTTCTTGGCCATTGCCGCTCGGAGCAGAGTAGCGGTATGCTGCGCTTTGATGTCCAGTCCGCGTCGATCGTCGTGGAACATCAGGAGGCGCTGGTCGGCCCGGTCGAGATAGCCACACTGGCATTGGATGCCGGAATGACACTCCCAGGCGAGTTCGTCCGGTCCGAAGTGGACGACGCGCCGGGAGAGGAGCCGCTCCTGGTATACCCAGCCACGAGTAAGGAGGGGGAACGTGGTGGGATTGGGAAGGCGGGGGAGGTGTTTTGTGGCGAGGTGGGCGTGGACGGTGAAGGAGGCAATTTCAATTGCCGTGGAGGACAGGGAAGAAACGAGAGATGAGGCGGATGAAGGCGCATGAGATGCGGCGATGGTGAGGATTGAGTGGGTGTAGATGGCAGCCATGAGGGAGGCCTCTCGGTCCCAGTCGCCAGGGGAATCTTGGATGATGCACAGGGAGTCGATCCAAAGGTATTGGTACCCGAGACGGGCGGTGAGGGTAACCGCATCGAGAAAGAGACGGGGCAGAGTACCGACGGGGATGTCATACAAGTGCTTCCCGATGTTGGCCGTGGTTGTTTGCAGAGGGCCCGTTGAGCCCCAGCAGTGGCTGAGGGTGAGGTATGGGGCAGCTTCTCCTCTGGTGAGATGCAAGCGGACCTTGTTGCCGTCTTGAGAAATCTTTAAGACGCGTCTTGGCATTACTGAGGACTTTGTGGGGCAGCCGGGATGGCGGACGCAGTCGTTCATCCAAGCCTTGATCTGGGCTATGGCATGGTCGCTATCTGTTCGCTGTGCCAGTGGTGTCCGAGGTTTAACGGGAATGAGGGACACCGGTGTTGGAACTTGACTTGTTAGGTGTGATCGGAAAACTTGAGCGTCGACACTCACCATGACTGTACACCTCGAGCTTTTCCTCCCTGAACGGTTTTCTGGTTGGGTCCGCATTTGCCGCAATACACAAGGACCCCCTTTCCTGTGATTCTGTAATGTCCAGCCTGACTGTGGCATCTTCTGAAACAGCCAGTTCTGGCAGCATCTTGCAAACCACGGTCGAGACGACGAGGCAGAGGAGACATGATGATGCCGTCTCCCGGATCTCGCTGAGAATGGGTGCCCACAGATCCTCAAAATCGGGTCTTTGAAAATGCCGACAAGTCCCAGCAGGGTACATTAACACCCTGGCTAACTCGGACAGTCTGTCCCCGTATTCCGGACCCATTGCGTTCGTTGCGGATAGAGTTGGCAACCCCGCCTGGGTTTAAGGCGGAGAGCAGCGGCAAAATTGGTGCATTTCAATTCTGACCTCCAGTGGCCGTCACGGTAAGACACCAATCGGAAACAGTTTTCGACGCTACCTACAATATTATTCGCTATTCACCGGAGCTGCATATCTGCCTAGCCAGCTACCTTCAAAATACACCTATAAGCCCCCGTCATAAGGTAGGATTTTTCATACGTGATTACCTAGGGGGCCAATAACCTGAGTTTGATATGCTTAGGAACTCGATCGCGTCTCGGCTCCAAGGTTGGATGCTTGCGCCTAATGCCTCCATAACATTTCCTAAGTACCTACGCTGTCATATGTGTCCTAGTAGGTAGTCTCGCGCTTCAGGTCCTTTCCTAGCTTACAATTCACGGTACGAGCGGTCCATTTACTGGGCCGCTTACCGTGACAGGTAGGAAGTGGTGGGTGTTACGGCTGGGAATTGAACCCTAGATTCTTCACTCGTAAAGAGAGTACCTATATACCACTTAACCACTGGCACCTTTTTTTATTATTGTATCTTGAATCCTGGCCGAAGCGTATATTAGGAATGGGGCCAGGAGCAGAGGAGGAAAAATCGTAGAAAAAGGGTTAGGAGTATATATGGTGCCACTGAGGTTGAATTTGGCTCCCGGCTTGTGGGTGGCTCCCAGCCTGAGAAACCCAGGAAGCTTTAAATAGGCTCCGTGCCAACCACCAAGCTCGGAGCTTTGCAGCCAGGTTTTTCCACTACGGTATGTTTGGACGAGATACAAAAAGTTTCAGAGACCGACTTTCTAGGTAGTCTGCGCCGGGCGGAATCCAAAAACAGGTGCGGGGCACAAGTGTCGCTTGGAAGGCTGCCCAGGCGGGGTTAATCGAAGGAATTACCAAAGGTTGGGCACAAGCTGTGTCTTCTGGTGGGGTTGAGCTCGACCTGTTCATCGAACTTCACTTCCTGGCTGCCAGTATTTTAGACTGTCCCTAATAGCAACACTACTTACATGTCTCTAATGGTTCGCTTTGTACCCCGAGGCTTTTCATGTCAGAGTCATGGTACGTAAAGCGGAGCAGTGAGGGGCCTGGTGGTCAGCATGGAGATTTGGATTGCCTTCATTATTGCTGACATGACGTTTGCAGGACCGTCTCTTTGGCAAACTTCGCTCGCGACCACTGAGAACATCGAACCTGGATTCTGCAAACCCCGACGAAGCAAAGCAGACCCAAAACAGTCACAGGAGTCCCTCTACGCCTTCTGCCTCGGCCCAGCCACAACTTGAAAGCGCCAAGTCTGATCATGTCCAGACGGAAGTGACCCTGTCCCTGCCACAGCGCTCACGGTCGCTGTCAGCCAACAGGCTGGGTCTCTCGCTTGTACACGCGCCTCCCGCACCCCTGGCGGACTTGATATTCGTACACGGCCTCGGCGGCACATCCCATGGCACCTGGTCCTGGCAGCACAACCCGCACAATTTCTGGCCTGCATGGCTTGCCGAGGATGCCGAGCTGTCGAGATGCCGGAGCTTCACTTACGGATACAATGCAGACTTCAAGCAGGACACTTCATCAGCCATCATCGAGTTCTCCAGGGATCTGCTGTTGCGCCTGAAGACATGGACGCCACCCAGTCGTCCGCCGACCACGGATCGCACCACAATAGGGACGGTAACTAAGTTCCCCCCCCCCCCCAGACATGATCACAATACCTCCATCTCCAAGAATAAGGCGCGGGTGTATACTCACAATCTGTCATAGTACCCCATCATTTTTGTGATGCATTCCATGGGAGGTCTTGTAGTCAAAAAGGTCAGCCCTCTTCGCCCAAAGGGCAGGCGCTCGCGGGGGGCTTATGTGGTCGGTGTCGTTTTCCTGACGTATCTGCTTACTCGCCACAGGCGTACATCATCGGCAGCTGCAGCGAGCAGTTCCAATACGTCGTCTCGCAAGTCCGAGCCATGCTTTTCCTCGCGACACCCCACCGGGGCTCTGCCTTTGCGGAACTGCTGAACGACGTGATACTGAGTACCTTCCCGAGCCTTTCCCGCAAGCTGTACGTGGCAGAGCTTGCAAGCACGGCGCCCTCTCTGCAGGACATCAACGAGCAGTTCCGGAATGTCTGCGAGGGGTTGTCGTTGGGCTCGCTGTATGAAACTCAGAAGACTGCGCTCGGCCTGAGCAAGAAAATGGTAACTAATCAGCTTTGATGCCTTCCTGCTTCTCATCTTTTCTCTTTCTATTTCTTTTTTTTTTTCCCTTTCCATGTTGTTTTGCTTTTATCTCTCTTCTTTCTCCCTTTCGAGACAAGCATACTTACAGGTTACCTCTTCAGATTGTGGATAAAGAGTCTGCCGTCTTGGGATATCCAGGTGAAATCTCAGCCCCTTTGAACGCGGACCACCATGGTGTGGCCAAGTTCAAGGGCGTGGATGATCCAAATTACATACAAGTGAAAGACCTCGTGGGTATGATCTTGCGTAACCTGAAGCCTGACGACGACATTGCCATGCCCATGTTGGTATCACAGCGAACAAAGCTTGAACGGGTTTTCGGTGTCTACAGTGACCCCAGCTTCGACCTCGAGATCTTGGAGGACCGCATGATGCGAGGCTCCTGTCGCTGGATTCTGCACAGAGAGACGTTTCGCCAATGGAAACACGATCTGCACGACGGCTGCTCCTTGCTGTGGATTAGGGGCCTGCCCGGCGTCGGCAAATCGGTCCTCTCAAGTTTCGTCATCAGATCGCTTCAGAAGGACTTCTCGGATCTGGCTTGCTGCTACTACTTCTTTAATTCACGGGACCAGGCCAAAAGGAGCATCAAACACATGCTCACCACCGTCGCCTTTCAGATGGCTCTTCAGTCCAAGCCCTTCCGCCAGCGGCTGCTCGACTTGCATGACGCCGGGAAATTCTCCGTCGACCAGCTGCAGGCCGTCAACGTTTGGGAGTCCGTCTTTCAGCGAATGTTGTTCCACCAGACGGCAGAAAGGACCATGTTATGGGTCATTGACGGCTTGGACGAAGCGGACCATCCCGAGCTATTGATCAGACTGCTCTCGAAACTGGAGCCGAACTGCCGCCTTCGGCTGCTGATCGTCAGCCGCCCGATCAAGGAAGCAACGGCACTGCGCTCGTTGCGGATCAAGTGGATTCTGGATGAGATTACTCTAGATGACACGCGCGACGATATTCAGTCATATGCCTACGAGGTCGTGGGCTCCATTCTCAGCGATGACGGACTTCGCGACAGCATATGTAGCAAGATTGTCGAGAACGCCCAAGGGTCGTTCCTGTGGGTGGACTTGGCTCTCAAGGAGCTGCGAGAGCACTGGCACACGCCGGATACTCTCAGTCAGGCGCTTGAGGAGCTACCCGAGAGCATGGGGGCGTTTTATGACAGGATGATACAAATCATTGCGAGACAGCCAGCAAAGCTCAGGGCCATGGCTTCGAGGATTCTTGAGTGGGGGATGTGCTCACTACGGCCCCTTGGGCTCCGAGAGCTGGAGACAGCCCTGGCCATCGAGTTTGGTGCGTTTCTAAAGCTCGAGGATTCAGTGTCGCAGCTTTGCGCGAACTTTGTCATCGTTCGAAAGTCCCAGGTGGCCTTGATACACGACACAGCCCGCAGCTTTCTGCTGGACCGAGACGGTGGTCGGCCCTTGCTGATCAGCCCTCAGTCTGGACATCAGCACATTTCCGAAGCTTGTGTGAAGTTCCTCATGGCCCCGAAAAGCGACTGGAGACGTGTGCTCACATCCTCCCAAACGGCCGCCTTTGACAACCATCCTTTTCTTTCCTACGCGGCCAGTTGCTGGGCACACCACGCCAGCTACGCACCGACGTCCTCGGATCTTGGCACACTCGTCGAAAAGTTCCTGAACAAGTCCGCCCTCCTCTGGATCCATGCCGTCGCGCTGCTCGGCGACATGAGAATCCTGACGCGCACCGGCGAGTCCCTCCGGGCTCTTTCTGACTGTCAGACCGACACGACTACCAAAGAAAATCTGCTACAGTGGTCCAGGGATCTTACTCGCTTTCCTGGCCGATTTGGCCGAATCCTGGCCTTGGACCCGCTCGCCATCTACCAGCACATCGTTCCCTTCTGTCCCACCCAGTCCATGCTGAGGCGGCACTTCGGGCAATTCGACGCCATCTCCGTCTCGGGCGTGTCGGAATCCTCATGGGGGAATTGCGTCGGGCGCCTGATTCTGGGCAAACTTCACGGTTTCATCATCGGAGTCGTCTGTCAGGGGCCTTACGTCGTCGCCGTGACTGCGAACTGCGAGCTGATTGTGGCGTACGCCGAGTCGTGCGATGAGATCAAGCGGATAACACTGGAGGAAGTGTCGGAAGATGAAATTCGCGTTCCTGCCATGGCTAGCAGCGAGACCCCGTCGTTGCTGGCCGTCGCCGATGGGCGCCGGGTCCGGATCTGGGATCTGGCCACGGGAGAGGAGGTCTTATCCACACCGCCATCTCCTAGGGGCGCGGTTCTGGCATTAGCTTTCAAAAACAACGATGAGCATCTGTTGATTGGATATGACGACTTGTCCGTCCACTGCTTCAAGCTGGCAACCGAAGTCGAGGAGTGGGAGCACACACTCAGGCCGCCAGAGGCCATGCGAATCCGTCCCGACATCATGTCGATCAGCCCAGGCGGCGACTGGGTCATCGTTGTCTGCAAAACTCACGGACACTTGTACGCATGGAGTCTCGATATGCCCGACAGCCGCTACCCTCGACAACGATTGCACCCGGGATGCGAGTGGAGGCGGATGCCGAATCGAGTCCTTTGGCGTCCGGAAATGCTCTCTGTGTTCATTAAATACGTTGACGGCGCTTTGTTTGAATGGGATCTTCAGTCGGACATGCTGAAGAAGCTGCCGAACATCTCGGCTGAGGAGTTGGCACTCAGCTTCGACGGCAAGTTACTATGTGTCGACGACGAGGACAGAAGTGCCGTCTTGATTTGGAGGCTGTCGGATAACAGCATTCTGCACGAGTGGTATAATCGTCCCAAAATCAGGGCCTTTGCGTTTAGTCCTGACGGGCGGCGCCTATACCGCAGTTTTGGTCCCTACTGCGATGTCTGGGAACTGGACGCGATTTTAGATGCACCTGTCGCAGACGGTTGCCTACCGGATAGCCCCGCTGAACCTGGGGCGGCAATTGAGGATTCCCCTGAACCAGACTGTTGGCTTACGAATCCCGGTATCAGATCTGTCTTGCTCGACGCTTCTGGCTGCGTTTACCTGACAAGGGGTTGGTATAGACAGCCGTTGCTCTACGACCCAGCCAACAGACAGACGGCCACCGGGAACCAGGATACAGTCTCGATTATTCGTCTAGGCAACGAGCCTGCAGTTTTATCACCTTCGGGCCGGTACGTTGCTACGGGAGACCCTCAGCGCCATATCATCCTGTATACCGTCAGGAGATCCGATACCCCTGAGGGTCACAGCATCGAGATCAATCCAATACACAAGCTCAGCTTGATGGAAAATCCAGTTCAACTGCTGTTCCATCGTTCCGACGAGTACATACTCATCGCGTGGGAGGATGCCGAGTCAGGCCCACACTTTTGGGGACGACCATTGAGGCTTGGTGTATGGAACTTGCAAACCGGAAAACGTGTCTGCACGTCGACATTTACCACCTGGCATCGGGCAAGGTTCACACAGCACCCAAGTGACGCCGCCCTTTTCATCTGTGTCGACCAGTCGGCGATCCGGACGTTCAGGTGGGATTCGCTGACTGAAGTCGGCCAGGAAGGCGGCGGCACCGGACAGGGACAGGATCATAGGTGCAGGTCTTGGATTCACTCGGAACTCAGGCTATTGTTGTCGCTGACAGCTATGTTGTCTTCGAAGCCGAATATGGGCGCAACCCCATTGAAGGGGACGTTGCGATATGGAGGACGACATTTGCATTCGACTTTGGAGATTCCACAGAAGCCACGCAGCCGACTCTTGTGGAGGGCGTGTCTGACCTTTGAGTCGCCTCATCGGATCATGCCAGGACCATGTTGTCTTCCTGGATCACGACTATTGCTTTTGCACCTGGGATCTGCGGGTCGGGGCCGCGTCGCTGAAACGACACTTCTACTTGCCCAAGGACTGGCTTTCTTCTGGGACGCTGGATTTTTGCGTGGTCAACGACCAAGGGATCATCGTGTGTGTAAGAGAAGACGGCGAGGTTGCTGTCATTCGGCAAGGCATCAAGCTATGAGAGCTGCAACCCTATAGACTGTCACAGAGGTAGCATTGCAGGAAGGCCTTTTTTAGCGCAAAATAAGGCTTAGTAAAATGGTGGCTCAGGATAGAGTTTTTAGAGAGATACATGCAATTGACTGCAACGTTTGATCAGACTGGACTTTTACCATGGCAGTGATATTCAACAGCGTGCATGTGTCTATGTCGCAATAGAGCGTAATATTCATCTATATTTCTAGTAGAGATAGGGGTCTATCTGAATCTTCTCGAGTCAATCAATCGATAGCTAGGCTTGTGCTCCTGTCGTCTGCTACTATGCGTTGAAAAATGATCTAGCTCTGAGGCCGCTTCTTCGAGGGAATTGATGGCTTCTCAACAGAGCGATACAAGCGCATCCGTAGCCATGGCTCCACGACTCGCCCCCCTCCCATCACGAACTGGTTCATGCCATGATTCTTCGCAAGTTATACAGTTATGAGATAGCTAATGCCGCTGGCTGCAGCGAGCGCGCCGTCCGCCGAATCCAATCGAGACTCGAGCGATTCGGAGCCACGGCTTCTCGTCTAGATTTAGGCCGCACACCTCCTTGAACGACATCGCCAGGACCTCCCTCCGCCAGAATCTTGGCGAGCTCCACCGACTCCTGGTCGTCCTTAATATTTTGCAACCGGAAGGCTATTTTGATAGCGTTTAAGACAGTACTATAGTCCTTACCATAGTCGGCAAGTTTGGCCGCAGGGCTTACAAAGCGCTCCTTACGGCTCAGTTTCCGGAGTGGCGAATAACCTACCCGCTCGACAGCGTCTTTTAGGTAAGGGTTGCTGATACGTTGTAAGATTGTATCTGCATAGGTATATCGCTCGTCCTTGTCGATGGTATGCTTTTATGTAATTAGATCGGCTATATTGGAGAACGCCTTCTTCACCTCGTTATTAATATAACGGTTTTTTAGGGCGTCATAGATGGTACTCTTCCCGCGGTTATATCCGTAGTACGCCGCGGTCGCATGGCCTATATTAACTGTATATATCTTGCGCTTAATATATAGATGCAGGTTATCAGCCCACTAGATACCTTTAATACTAGGCGGGTAGTCCCGAAAAGGCATGCGGTCTACCACCCACTCGTGAAACTTCTCAATCTTAATATCCAGACCAGCATCGGGATCCTGGGCCGGTACGATTCGGTCAATGGCCGAATTGGCGAACCGGGCGCGATCATCATTGACCCGGTCCGGGGGAATGTTCTATAGACCCTTGACATACTCCGCAAGCGTGGCTTTGTAGCGCCGATGGCGTTCTCGCAGGCAATGATAGTAATTAGAGGAAGCACGTTTTCTCTCGGGTCGATTCCCTTAGCAATGAGAGGAGCGATAAACTCGAGGTTTTTAGGGCCGACGGAGCAGATTACCACATCTGCCGTCGCAATTTCCCGGACAAGGTCGGCCCCGTTTGTCTTGGAGTTAATGGCTCGGTAGTTGGTGATAATTAACTCCGTTTGTCCCTTCAGCCCCAACCTCGATCACTTTGTAGCTCGGCTGAGCAGTGAGCAGGTCAGTGTAAGAGGCATTGACATTGGCAAATACAACCTCAAAACCAGAGTTGTGTAAGAAGCAGGCCACGAAACCACGTCCTGGAGGCGTCATGTTAGAATGAGGACACGGTTGGGAATGACAGGATTTGAGAAATGGCGCGCTCACCGATGTTGCCGGCACCGAAGTGGACAGCCTTCTTGGCCGTGGTGGTATTGTTGACGGCCGTCTTGAGCTGATTGCGTCTGAGAGGGTCTGAGGATACTAATTAGTAGGATGTGATGTCTTCAGCGGTGGAAGACTGCAATGGTTGTCAAATGGCAGAAAATAGAACCATACAATAACTATACCATAACCATACAGATGGGACCAAGGGCACGGTCGATACATCGATGGGGAGCCATCCCTTTTATATGGTCATTGCGCTCGATGAGCTATGCACATGTGATAAGTACCCACCTGAAGTTGAAGGGCACCAACTTGACATGGAGATGACGATACCGGAACTTGTGAAGCAAGTCGAATAACCCAAAAGAATTGCCAAAAGCCCAGGTGTCAATTCCCACCGTTCTCCGCGTTATTTCTACGAGTAGTAACTAAATGCGTGAAACGGTAATAACATCTGCGAGTAAGAAGACTGGACAAGTAACGCCTTTAGGCGGGTTGAGACGCTGTGTGCCCATCCTACCCTGGAGACACCACATCGAGATTGGCCTGCTAGACCGTTTGCCAGAGAGCATCCGCACAGCTGGTCTGATGCAGCAGTTGAAGGTGAAGAAGGAAGCATGGAATAGGTATCAGACCAAGAACGAGTGAGTTTGAAGTTGAAACGTACCTAGTTGGATAGAGTTTACGCTATTGGAGACACCGGCAGTTAATCTCCTGAGGTTAAGCTTCTTACACCACGTCGCCTAATAATACTGGTATTACCACACCACCCTCTGCCTTGCAGCGAGTTCGCTCTCTGCTGTGCAGCAACTTCTATGATAAGACCGGTCTCCGCACTCATGTTATCCGAGCGCATGCTTCCGTTTATCCCCTGCCCTGCCCTGAATGTAACCGACTCGGCGTGGCATTCCCTACTAACGTTCAAGACTAAGAGATGTGGCGTGTTCATGTCACGGTGAATCATACTCGTGAGAACACAGACGGCTCAACCGCTGGAAATCCCGCGAAACGGAAAACCGAGTTTGCCAGTATGCTCCCAGGCCTTAGAGGCGCCAGATTCCCGGTCGACGAGGTTCAGACTCTACCTCCAGATCCACTGGCCACAGTACGGTACTCATGCGTCTTCTGGGCTGACCATCTCCGCAACTCGAATTTCGATAAAGACGCGCTGCAATGCAATACACTAGATATGATCCAGACCTTCCTTGAGCAAAAGTAGGTAGCTTTACTGGCTCGAAGCTCTTAGCCTACTCCGAGCTATATCGGAGGGTATCATTGCCATAAGACAACTTAAAAGCCGACTTATAGGTATTAGTTACTAGCGCCAGAGAGCTATACTAACAAAAATCCAGGGGCGTACTAATTATAGACCGCTAACAACCTTTTCTCTCTCGGCCTTCTGCGTTGGCAATGACTTTGACGGCCTCACACAAAACTGCCTAGGCCCTCCATCAACACACCAACATGTTCCGGAGGTTGTAGATCAGCCAACTAGATTGTGTTGTTTAATTAGCGCTTAAAGACGGGGTTTGCGGTGGTCTTGTTTGTGAATTGCTGAGAGGAGCTGCACTGAGGCCTACATCGAAACTATGCAGGTCGCCAGGGTGCATACGAAAGCTCTCATTGGCAATGCCGTTATCATCTGCACCCGGAACCCGACAGGTCAGTTCGCTGCCCATTGATAAGCTGCAGCAGTCTTCCGTAGACAACATGGATATGACTCCCCGAATGAGTTCGGGTAGTCGAGGGGTATTTCCGCTCAATTGCGGCTATGGCGCAGCGTCGTATTGGTTGGTTCGTCAGGACAGGTGAAATATTCAGGTGCTTCATACGACGTCACAAAGAATCTGTTCGCAGCTTAGCCGTCTCCAGTCAGCGGTTCAAGTTTGATGGGTTTCGCATTACCACCAACGGACTACATGCAAATCTTCAAAAGCTTCGAGGGAAAGGAAAAGTCGCTCCTTCTAGTGTACGATAAAGCCCCAGCCCCTGACGAAATGCATCGCGCACGCGGACGGCCAAACAGAAACGCCGACGATAAGGTCTTACTGGGCAGCTTCGTATTTAAGGGATGCGGTTCTTCTCGCCTGTCCCTGCTGGCCCTGCATAAAACAAACTTCCGCTTCCTGGGCCTAACATGTCTCATGCCCTCTAGCTCATCTTTCCCCAATGTTGCTTCACAGCATTCTCAGTCCGACCTAGTTGGCCGGCAATCCACGACCAATCTTTGCTCTCCTTCACATACGACCGTAACCGTCGCTCTTCAAGAGGCGACCAACGAGGGGCCCTACCACGGGCCTGACGCTCGCTCCCTACTCCGTCGGTAATATCAGAGTCGCCGTCGGTCTCGGTACCTTCAGAAAGATCGTCACGTTCATCATCGCCACTAGAATCGGAGAGAGAATCACTTTGGCCCGACATGATATCATTTATCCCTTCGGTCTCGGTGTATTCATTCAGCGTCATCGTGTGTTGGAGAGGGTGGCCTGGTTGTCTCCGTTCCGTGGCCATTTCCCGAGCGTAGTCGCGTATGGATCCAAGGCACAGCCGTAGCATAATCGCGCTCCTATCTGTGTCCGAGAAGCCAAAGCCGCCCTCGAACAAGGCCTCAAAGGATGCGTCGTCCTTAGGAATCCATCTCCATGCCCTCTCCGCTAGCTGAAAAAAGGTGCTCAGCACGAAAGCCGCATGCGCTGCAGTAGTCCGACGGGATCCCCCTTGAGGGTTCTATATTGATGGGTTTTGCGGGTCTTTGCACAGGCATCTTGCGACCGTCCACGGCCGTGAACTTTGCGGTTATCGCCTGTCGGTGTCGAATCTCGTTGGCTCTGTGGAAGGACCAGCTCTTGCTGACTAGCGCCAGGACTCTCGGCTAACTCGGGGTTGAGTGGCTTGCGGAGAGGTTTCGTCATAGTCATGTTGCCGGGCTCATCTTTGGATGTCGGTAACGGACTCCGCCTTTCAGGCCTCCTCTTGTCGAGAGGGTGGGCAGCAGGGCCAGCCGACGTGCTGCTGTGAGCGGCCGTTAGCCTTGGTCGTTTGGCCGTTCGTGCGCCACTGCTGTCCTTTATGGCGTCTCCGTCCGCGTAGATTTCTACGTAGAGCTTTTTTTTCGGCTCAGGTTTTTCGGGGCCTGGCTGGTCATGGCTTGACTTGGTGGCGACGGTGTTAACCCTCGCTGACCTGCGCGGGCCGCTCGGGGCATTGCTTGCTGTCGGCAGCGGTGTCTCGGGAGGGCTGGTCTCACGCTGAGACGTTTGCTCGGTGGGTTGCGGAGAGGAAGACTATTCTTTTAAAGAATTACTTTTTTTAATTTTTCCCTTTAAAGTATAAGATTATTCCTTCAAATAGGCAAATTTAATAATCAATTTGTTTAATTTTAAAAATATATCTTCTTACTTTTAATGAAACTAATACTTTTCCTTTAAAATCCCGTAAAAAATTAAAGTAAGATCCTTAAAAATATTATAAAAGGAATCCCGATTAACCATAAAATAATTTTAGTAAAAAGAATTATAATCGGATATTTTATAATCAGCAAGATATATTTAAAAATAATAAGGATAATTAATAGGTATAGTAAATCTTAAATTTTTTAATAAAATCTATATTATAATAATAACGTTTTTTAATAAATTATTATTATAATTTCCCTGCTCGTGGGGACTTAGTCTTTACGGGCGGGGCGGCCCCTCTATTAGGGGAGGGGTCGGTGGGGGAAAAGGGGACTCGGTAAGGGAAGGAGGTGTTGTATTAAAAGTTATTAACTAAGTAGCTTTTAGGACGACGATAAATCCTAATTTATTATTAATAACTAATTATCCTGTTATGCCTTAGGTCGCGGTACTCGCTCAGTAGGCTTCCGACTATACATCTCTTATCTAAGGCCCCTATTTAGGCGCCTTTAGCGCTTTAGTTATCTTTGTTATTAGTTTTTAATTGTTTTTATTATAGAACCTTTGGTATTTGCCTAACCGTTTGATAATTTAGCTACGTTTATTATTATATTTCCGCTCGAAAAGTATAGTTTCGATTAAGATAATATATTTAAAAAGGGTAAGCATAAACATATTTAATTTATCTCGGACTCCACGTATTTCTTTAATTATTTTATTAAATTAATTGCGGCAAAGTTATATTAATAGAAATACCTTATTACTTAGATGAATTGCGAGCACCGCAGTTGAGTTGGCAGCGGCTGAGATAAGCAGATGTAAATGAGAGCAAAGAACTTTATCTATCTCTTTATTCGGTCTTTCTTAACCTTCAGCGCTAATCCCGACCCGCCTGCGTTGCTTCGGGGTCGGGTAGTCACAGGTCTCCAAATCTGACTCGATCAACCTAGCACCTGCATACAGAAGGATTGACTGAATGTTACGCCCTGAGCGTAAATTCCCCTAACCCACGGACCGCAGGGCGGCCCTTGGGACGTCAGAGTCCCATCCAATCATTGGGCCAAGGATAAGAGGATCCGTAAGTCCTATGTAACCAATTAAGAGGTGCTTGCCGTGCTTGCTGCTAAAAGCAAGCGAACATAGCAACTATAAGGATGTTTATTATATTTGCTGTTGTTAGTTAGCGAGTATAGCGAGTAGGATATAAAGTACCTTAGGAAATATATATAAATAGTTTCTTATAAGTAGGGAGAGTATTAGGTATTTTCTATCGTAAGGAATCTGGTTCCTTATATAAGTAATTATATTTATTATTTATAATCTACTCTTAATAGCTCTTTATTAGAATAACCTGTTATTAATAATAAACCCTATTATTTAAGACGCTTATTATAACTTTCAATTATCCTATTAAGTTACCCTAAGCGTATTACCTTACAGTTTATACCCTTACCTTAATATAGGTTATAATACGTTGCTTACGTATTAAGATCGAACGTTATATTTAAATATAATACCTATCATTCGCTATAACAACTCCTATCCCTAATCCTTTCGTCGGTAATAATAACCTAGCCGGTAATAAAGACTAACCTCTGGTTAACGTGCCACCCACTGCCCAGAAAAAAAGCTCTAATAATAAACCTAATCTTAAAAATATTATAAACTAAGTCCAGAAGATTATTATTAAATTTACTAGTATAAAGAAGTCCCTTAAAGGAAAGGATAATCTTTAGAATATTAAGAAAGAACTTAAGCGACTTTAATCTACTATTAAAAATATCTAAACCCCCGCTATTAATAAGCCCTTTAAAAACCGCTGCTAAAGTTAATAAACCTCCCGTCTTTAATAATAATAAATAAAAATTATCTTTATAGCTATTTTATATTAAAATTAACCTTTAATTATATAACATTAAAAATATTAAATCTTAGCTTTTATATACCATTAGTTTTTTTAAAAGAGACTTTAAATAATAATTTAATATAATCTTTTAAAATTATTTTAAATATACCAAAGATAAGCGGAAACCTTTGATTTAATAACTTTTTAAAATAAGGGTCAGGCTAATTAAATTTAAGGAGGAGATTTGGAAAATATATGGTAAACCAGATAAAGAAAAGGTAATTAAAGACCGGTTTAAAAGACTTATATAAATAGTATTAGCTTTAGCGTATATAACTTTATTCCGTTACGACACATTCCAAGTTAATTGGATTAACGCTACGTTAAAAAATAAGTTTTATAAAGGATTAAAATCTAAAGTAAAGGATAAATTTATCAAGGAGGATCGTCACGGTTTATCCCTTAATAAATATATTAATAAGGCTATTATTATTAATAACCGTATCTTTAAAAGAATAATAAAAGATAAAGGAATTTATTATAACCCTTAGGTCCTAAAAGTTAATATTAATAAAAAGGTATAATATAAGAGCACCGTATATAGAACATATCCCGGACCTATAAATATTGGCGCTGCTTAATATTTTTAATAATAACCTTAGAAATATAATAATAAATCTAAGGATAAGTTTAAGGTTAAGTACTTTAATTATAATCAACCAGGATATTATATCTGAAAATACCAAGCCCCGAAAAAGTTTTGACTAATATCGGAACCTAAAATAATATAATATACTAATATTAATCGAATTATTAAAATAATGGAATAAAATAATAAAGATCCCTCTTACTAATTAATAATTATTATTATAATAAAGAACCTTATACCTTATATACCGCTAAAATTAATCTAAGATTAATTTATTAATATTATAGACTATACCCTAAAGTTACTATCTGATAATATATCCGAATATTTATCCTAGGAAAATACTAACTGTAATAACGAAACCGGGGGAATCATCCCTATAAAACGAAACCTCGGTTTTAAAGAAAACTCTATAGAAGAACCCGGTTATTAGATATAAAGGAGGAATAAACGACTCTAAGAAACTAGAAAATACCCTAATAATAATATAAAATCAAAGAATAAATAATAATATTAAGAGATATAAAATATAAAAAATAATAATAAATAGTAAATAATAGGAAAGGAATTCTATAATAGGCCAGGACAATCCGTAACCTTTAAAATAAACAAACCTTTTCCCCCGATCGATACGGAAATACTTAATCGAAATATACCTCTATCTATACCTTAGCACAACCTATATAAAACTATCGCTTAATTCAATTATATTCATAATAAATATTAGCTACACTACTATTATAAAGTATTTTATATAATATTCCTTATAAAAATTAATAATAATCCTATCTTTAAGGTCTATAAAAATAAGTTATACGTCTATTAAAATATTAACTCGAATTAAAAAAAAGGAGAATTTATAATTATTATAAAAAGTTTAATATTAGAAAAATATTAGAGAATAAATATAATAAACTTCCGGAAATATAAATATATATAATATAACCTTTATCAAAACACAAAGGCCCGTAACTAACACTAATAATAAAATAAAGTAAAATAACTCCCTACCCTAAAATAAACATTAATATAAAAGCTACTTTATAAAACCTATAGAGTATACGGAACCTTATCCGAATTAATTAAAGATTATCCAAAAGTAAATTTCTATATTCAGCTCAAATAATAATACCAAGAGCGATACACAATATACCCCTATTTCTCAAATATAATAAAGCGCCTAAAAAATAATCTATAAATGGTCTATAATTACTATATTAGACAGATTTTATAGGAAAACCGATACTCTAAGGAACAAAAATTTATTTATATATTACGGTTGGAAAATAACTAAAGGGCCTTCTAAGGCCCTAATAAAATAAATTAATTCTATAATAACGGATCATAATTCATATTAGAAGGCCGCAAACCGGATCTAAAAAAGACCTCCATAATACTACAAGATAATTACTAAAGCTATAGTTTTAGGGAATAAAAATACACTAAAGGTAAAAGTCTAATAGACTAATTATAAAGGAAAAACATTTTAAATTATTATAATAATTGACTTAAGAAATTTAATTAATATTATTAACCCTTTGTTTATAAATAAAACAAGGATACCATAGGTTATAAAGAAAGAACCATACTAAATAAAGACCTACGAAGGGTAAACGGCTAATTATAAAGGTAAAGTTAATTTATAAGAAACGTTACTTTTAATTATAATAGACAATAACCTATAAAAAATAACCTTTAATATCCTACTAATAAGACCCAAATATAATATAATTTTAGGATATTTATAGTTAAAGAAATATAATCCAGATATTAATTAAGAAAATAACTATCTTAACTTTAGGCTTAATACTAAACGGATAAATAGAGCTAAACTAGATAGAGCTTCCAGGTGCCTAGAGGGATAAAAAAGCCCCTATAAATATATTAAATATATAAGCCATAACGAACCGATATTAACTAATAAAGGAAAAATTAAAGAAGAACCCTTATATTTTATAGGACTAGAATAATAGGTAATATATATTAGACCGGAAAAACTAAAAGATAACCCGGGTAACGACTCAGGTTATAAAACTTCCGAAAAACCATAAAAGTTAGGAAAAAACTTTAATAAGATTCTAAAAAAATACTACAATTTTACGGTTTTTAGATATAAAATAAAGGATAAGCTTTCAAAAAGAACCGCCTTTGATTATAAAATTCGATTAAAAGAAAAAGCTAAATTATAATATTATAAAATATACTATCTAGGACTATAATAAGATAAGGCCTTATAAAAATACATTAATAAAAACTTATTAAAGGGGTTTATTAGAAAATTATAAAGTAAAATAACTTACTTTATTTTATTTATACCTAAAAAGGGAATAATAGACTTAAGGCTTATAGTTAATTATCAATAATTAAATAAAGAAATAATTAAAAATAAATATTCATTATTATTTATTAAAGAGATAAAGGACCGATTAATAGGCGCTTAATGGTTTAGTTAACTAGATTTTCCAATAGCCTTTAACTATATTTAAATTAAGGAAAGAGACGAGTAAAAAATAGCTTTTAAAATTCGCTATAGGCACTTTAAATACCAGATTATACCTATAAGATTTATTAACGCCCTTATAATATTCTAAAACATAATTAACCATACCTTATACCTATATCTAGATCGATTTACTTTTATATATTTAAATAATATCTTAATTTACTCTAAAATACTTAAGGAATACCGGTAATATATATAATAAATATTATAAAGACTATAAGATACAGGACTCTTAATAAACCTAAAGAAAAATAAATTTTATATTAAAAAGATAATCTTTTTAGGATTTGAGATTATATTAGAAGAGATTTATATAGAATTAGCTAAAATTGCGGCAGTCCGGGACTAGCCGATACTAATAAATTAAAAAAAAGTTAAGATATTTATTAAATTTATTAACTTTTATAATTCCTTTATAAAGGGATTCGGAAATATTATAAAACCCTTATATAAATTAAGTAGCAAAGAAATACCTTTTAAATAAACCTAATAATAATAAAATACCTTTAATTAGTTTAAAA
Organism: Cladorrhinum samala; assembly: GCA_033576145.1. Taxonomy (NCBI): domain Eukaryota; kingdom Fungi; phylum Ascomycota; class Sordariomycetes; order Sordariales; family Podosporaceae; genus Cladorrhinum; species Cladorrhinum samala. Next base: position 114 of record MU865065.1, on the reverse strand, counting down.
ATATTATTAGTAATAAACCTATTGTTGAGCTGCAGGATCCCTACAGGCCTATAAAGTAAGGTCTGGCAGGGAGAGCTACAGGGGGCTCTTCCCTGTAGCCGTGCGGAAGCGGAA
>MU865064.1:0-91631 GCA_033576145.1 Cladorrhinum samala | reverse complement strand
CCTCACACTTTACACTTTCTAACCCTCACCTTCCCACCCATTATAACCCTCACCCTTTACACTCTCTAACCCTAACCTTCCCACCAATTATACTCTATACCCGTTTACCCACTTTAATCCTTACCTTCCTACCTATTATAACCCTCACCTCTTCCCACTCTCTAACCCTAATCTTCTTACCAATTATAACCCTCACACTTTACACTTTCTAACCCTCACCTTCCCACCCATTATAACCCTCACCCTTTACACTCTCTAACCCTAACCTTCCCACCAATTATACTCCACACCCGTTTACCCACTCTAACCCTCACCTTCCCACCCATTATAACCCTCACCCTTTACACGCTCTAACCCTAACCTTTATACCTTATAATATTTTTAATCTTTTTTTATTTTATTTTTTCTTTTTATACTTTTATACCTTAATCCCAATCCTATATACACCCTTTGCCATTTTCTTTTCTTTTTTTCTCTTTTATTTTATTTACTATTTTACCCTAATCCTTCATCCCGTTCTACTCATCTTATTCCCCCTTTTCTAATTTACCCAAATATACATATACCCGACACAATTGACTTGCCTGAATCCCACCCTATCGAATTATCTTCCCAAACCACGAATACCACCTATTCGTATCCGTCCCATCAAATCTATCCCTTTCTATCAACCAATCTATTACCTCTATTTCCGTTTCCTGATTATACTCTATACTCCCGACTAATATCCGAACTAAAACCCCTTTATATTGGCAATCCGCCCCCCTTATTTGTTTAAATCGTCTACCGTCTACTCCCTCCTCCCTCCACCGGCCGTATAACGCCTGTGGCACCCCGCAATAAAAACACCCCGAAAATCTCTCCATCCTTTTCTTTCTAAATAACTCTCCCGAAACCGTCTCGATCTTACTCTCCATCCTAACCCATTCTTCGCTTATTCGCTACTTACACTCCTCCTTCTCGTAATACCACTCCGACCTCCCTGCCCCGCTGAATCGGCATATAACGTAACATCTAACCCAACTCGCTAACTGCTCCTGGAAATCCCCTACTTTTTTATATATCTCTCTCCTTTCCTTTACTTCCTGTCCCATCTCCCAGACACGTTCAATCCTCGCCTCCACAAAATCTTGAATCTCCTCGGCTCCCATCTTTCCCTCTATATTATTTCTTTCCTTTTCTACTGCCTCGGAATCCTCGGTGCCATTATTCTCCCACACGCCATCATTACTACCCTCACCCTCCTCCTCATCCTCATCCTCCTCATCCTCGTCCTCCTTATCCTTATCCTCCTTATACTCACTACCCTCATCGCCTTCATCCTCGCTCTCCCAACTGTACCGCCGGACCGCCTCCCTTCTCCTGCTTTCTGCCCCAACATCTATATTACCCTCCCGCTCCTCAAAAATAATCACCTCTTCTTCTCCTATAACCCTCTCTTCCTCTTGCCTTTCTAACCCCTCCGGCCCTAACCCCCTTACCGCTTAACACATATCATACGCCACTTTATCCTCTAAATACTCCGATCAATCCTCCCCATCCATCACCCTATCTAATACCACCCTCCGGCATTGGCCTACCTCCATATATACCAACATACTAATATCAAACCCACCCTCTTCTTCTTTACCACTCTCTTACAAACCCTTTTGCCTTATTCTCCGACCCTAACCCTATCCTTATCCTTATCCTTATCCTGGTCCTCCCGCTTCCTACTTCCGTACCCCATCGATAATAACCGCCTCGCTTATTTTCCCATCCCGCCCTGCCCGTCCGCTTTCTTATACGTAATCCCGCAACCGCCTCGGCGCCCCGGCGTGCACCACCATCCGTATATCTGGTATGTCAATCTCTATCCCTAACGCGTTGGTCGTTACAATTACCCGACCACTATCCTCCCCGCTGCCTTGTAACCCCCCTCCTTACCATGCCCGCACCCGCTTTGCCTTGCCCTCTATCGTATTAACCTTGCTGTAGTATACCTGGCAACCCATTAACTCGCCTAAACGCTCCACCCGCTCGATCTGCCCGCCGTATATCATAATCTTGCCGCCCTCGTACCGGGCCAAACCCTCCTCCACCACTCGTTACACCTCCTCGTCCTGCTCCTCCTCGCTCGCCCCGCCTAATATCCATACACCGTACGCAATATTAATTCGAATCGTACATACCCGGAACAAATATACCCGCTATTTCTCGAACCTTATCCGCCGACAAAACTTATTAACGTCTTCCAGCCCCAACGTTACTATTAAACAAATCGTCTATACGGCTAACCTACATAATACCCCTCCCAACTCCCTTAACTGCGGCCGGAATCCGTGCTCGCTGTCCAACACCGTATAGCACTCGTCAATTACTATCCAGTCCAACTGCCCCCTACCTTATAACCGGTTAATAAATAACTAGAATCCCTTAATAACCGCCGCTTCCGGCGTAACAAACACGATCGATACCGCCCGGTTACTCTTCCGGCTTTACTATACGTACGTATCGATCCCGCTCGCCTAGCACCGCTCATTTAAATCGCCCTGCAACACAACCAACAGCACCACTACCACCGTCGTCCCTTCCAGCAAACAAAACGCCGGCAATATAAACGACAAACTCTTACCGCCGCCTATCCCCGTCACCTAGACAACCGGGCTTATACCCTTAATTATCGCCTCAATTACCCTCTTCTATATCCCGCGGAACTACGCAGACGGATTATTCATCATTATCCGCAACTGCGCTTCCATATCCACCATCCGTAACCTCCCGAACCGCCAGAACCTCGCCTCCTCGCAGATACCCTCAAATATATCAAACTTTCGCTTCTTACCGACCGCTATATCTCCCTTATCTACCTTAAACCCTAAAAACCGATACCACTGCCGGCTTACCCTGCAGAATCCGTCCCGCTTCGCCGCTATCCCGGATATCCCTTACTATAATTTCCGTACGTATATTATCTCCGCAACGTACGTGCTATAGCCGGCCTGCAAATCCCATACGTTATCCAATATATCTTTATCCTTTTCATCGAACGGCTCGTCCTGGTCCGCTATATCATCCGCCCCGAACGCCTTATTTAAATACCGGTTCAAAATCCCAATCGCTATATGCCGCCACGCACTGACGCCCATTAGCGCATTAAAATATTACCCGCTATAGTCCTGCAAAATCCGCCTTATCCGGTCTATTATCTATTTACGTTTCTAAATCTATCCTTCACCGCCTACTTTAGTCTTATCTTTATAACCATCTTTGCCTTTACCTTTACCTTTACCTCCGCTAATATCTCTACCTTTATCCCGCTTTATAATCTCGTCCGCCTATAAAAATATATTTGGTTCGTTAGCCCCTTTAAAAATTCCCTATACCTTTTGCCAAAACGGCAACACTAACTATAAATACTATATAACCAATTCCCCTACCTTTCGGGGCAAATATCGGTAGATAATCTTAACTTGATCGCTATTACGGTAATTCTTGTGGTACAACGTCACGAAATATACCAAACCCCAGTCAATAATAATATTCCGTATCCCGCCGTATTCTATATTGCTATACCGAACCTTTAAAATCTCCCACGACCGCGCCGGCATGCCGCCCAATATGTGCATCATTATCAATATATCCTCCCGGAACGCTTCTACCATTTAGCCGTACTGCCGTACTACCGTCATCCGGTACAGGATTATATTATTACCGCTACTTAAAATCCATTCTATTTGCCTTACTTCTATCCCCAAAATCTACTTTAAAACCCACCTTTTGCCCTCGGCTACCCACGCATTCCTATCATCCTATAAAAACGAATATCTAACCCGATCCTCGCTATAGTCATCCTTAATTTCCTCCTACAGTACCTGCAGGACTACCGTAAAATTATCCCTATTAACCATTAATAACTGGCCCATCAATGCCCGTATTTTTTCAAACGATCCGTACAATATATCCAATAATTCGCTTATAGTAAATCGGATCCGCTAGTACAAAATACGCTCCCTAATCTAATCAATTACCAGTGTTACTATTATTATAAACCGAATCCGTATTCCGTACGTCCGCAATTCGAAAATCCAATCTATCAGTATGGGTCCTATCTAATATATCGTTAATATCATGAATTATTATACCTTACCGCAGACAATCTTAAATAACCCTATAACTGCTACTCTAGCCTCGTCTTTCCCCATCCCCTTCTTTTTCTACAACTACTCGATCTTATCCTGCTATTCCACAACGGCTTAATACACTACCAATATCCGTACTACCTTAATCACTATTAAATATATAGGTGTATAATTATCTGGCTTTTCCTACCCACTATCCTCCCGTATACCTATAACCGCCAATCCACTAATAATGACGTTTTTGTAATGCGTGTGGTTGTACTGGTGGTCGAAAAATGCCACTATAATATCCAAACATAACCGGTCTATTATTAACATATCTGCCTCGGATGCCGGCTGCTCGGCGGCCCCCTTAAAAAATTTATTATATAAATCCCCCTGCTGCTTCGTAAATTTGTACGGTAGCCCCTCTTTATCCTGCTATTTTTACGTCCGTTAAATAAAATACAATAACTTTCTAAACACTTCTTTATATCGCGCCTATGAATCGTCCTCTATCCGGCTGTCGAATGGCTTGTTTGGCTTGATATCTGCGCTTTTGCGGTTGACCTCGAACAATACGGCATGCCCGCGTAGCATACCCGCCACCGCCGCTTAGGTATAGTTTAAAACCCGTTCCAATCCCTTACACATCCGCTGCAATACCGCTTTATCCTCCTTAACTGGGCCGACCGTCTCCCGTAACCTAGCTTTATCTAATCCTTATAAATACTGGGCCCATCCAATACGCTGCAACCATAGGTTGGGCTCTGCTTTATCGTCCCCGGCTTTAATAGTTTGTTTAACCCTCTCTTTAAACCGCCTTGCCTGCGTTTCGTAGATCTGGGTGATCCTCTGCTCTACTGGGTCTTCTGCCGCTTCGGTAACACCTGCCACCTAGCTATCCCGCCCAACCTCAAACCATTAGCTAGCTGCCCGGGATCGGAAAAACCGCTAGCAATATACTCCCTTAGTCTATAGTAATTATTATTCTTCCTTAGATCTCTTAGCTACGTTACCGCCCTTTTTCCAATCGTTCTCCCAACTATACTTGTCCCGGCAATACTTTTAGATCCCTTACGTACTCCGAATAATAAATCCACACTCGTTATATCGAATACTATTATACGCTAGTACTGTAATATATAGTATCGGTTTAGTTATTGCGGGCGGAAACCGAAACCTACGTAATCCGGCTTGGTTATAAATAATCTCGGGGATTTCCTTTATTAATTTAGCAATCCTACTCTGTTCCGATGCTATAATATAGCCATATTCTTTTCGTAAATGGGTCCCGACCTTATCGGCCACATATATATATTTATATTTTTAATAAATAATAAATAGGTATTTAGATAAATAAACGAATGGCTCTATTTCGTGGTTATTAGTAATTGTTGTAAACGTCCTAATTCCTGATTAAAACGGATGGCTATATTAATTTGTTTCTCGTATTTCTATTTTCCCCATATTTAAAAAATTATACGTTGGTAACGGTAACCTTGTGCATGGATTTTCGTTAATTTGCTGGCGGGTTGGAATAGGTGGATTCGGTAGTCGTCAATTATGTATGGATTTGCCGGGGATTTGCCGTAAATTTGGTGGATGTGGTCCTGGCATTGGAATCTTGGTACCCCCCAAATGTTTTTTAACCTCAAACTTTAACTCGCACTTTCTCCTTTCCGCAATGGTAGGCCATAAAACCAAATATGCCACAGTGGTTACCTCAATCTCAGCTTTTCACTCATACCACTTTTATCAATTTTAACGACAAAAAGGTCTATAAATTCTACCCCCTATCTTTTCAATAAATCCTACCCCCTGTCTTCATTAGCGCGGTTTTAATTTGTATGGGATTTTCAATAAATTCTACTACAATTCATTACTACATAACGGGTAGGCCTAGTAGGGAGGGCTACAGGGGGCTCTTCCCTATAGCCGTGCAAAAGCGGAAGCAGTGGAGACTAACGGTACGGAACGGTAAAGGTACGACAGCGGTGCTAAAGGAAGCAAACCCACTGTAATACAGTGGTAAAACACACTAGAAACAAAGGTCTTTAGGGCACTTGTGCCCTGTAAGACAGAAGGTTATAGTGAGTGCAAGGAAGTAAGAAGGTATTACTTATTACTGACTTGGCTTATAATGCTTGCTTAAGGAAAGACTAGATACAAGAGTGAGCAGAGATTTCTAGTCTACTTATACACGTATTCAGGCCTTCTAGAGGGTTCTACAGTGGCCTGTGCCCACTGTAGTTCAGTGGGGTGCCCTGTGGGTCAGTGGAGTGCCTTGTGGGACCACTATACTACAGTGGGTATAGGTAGGTTTCCACGTCCTTCGATTACTTTCCATAGGTAACATTCCACTGTAACTCTGGCCTGCCAAGGTCTTAGGGTTGAACTAAGCCTATAATAGTATAGTGCCAAGGTTACGCTTGGCTTCCAGTGCCAGGCCTTCCGCTGGGAGGCCTGTGCGCAAGTCAGGCGTAGTAAGCACCGGGTGCCTACCCTGCACCTAGTAAGTGCCACATATTAACATAATCCTATAACTATTACTCTAGCCTCGTCTTTTCCTATCCCCTTCTTTTTCTAAAACTACTCAATCTTATCCTACTATTCCACAACGGCTTAATATACCACCAACATCCGTACCACCTTAATCACTACTAAATATATAGGTATATAATTATCTAGCTTTTCCTACCCACCATCCTCCCATATATCTATAACCGCTAATCTATTAATAATAGCATTTTTATAATACATATAGTTATATTAATAATTAAAAAATACTATTATAATATCTAAATATAACTAATTTATTATTAATATATTTGCCTCGGATACCGGCTATTCGGCGGCCCCCTCAAAAAATTTATTATACAAATCCCCCTATTACTTTATAAACTTATATAACGGCCTCTCTTTATTCTACCACTTTTATATCCATTAAATAAAATATAATAACTTTCTAAAAACTTTTTTATATTACGCCCATAAATCGTCCTCTATCCGGCTATTAAATAGCTTATTTAACTTAATATCAACGCTCTTACAATTAACCTTAAATAATATAATATATCTATATAATATATCCGCCACCGCCGCTTAGGCTTAATTTAAAACCCGTTTTAATCCCTTATATATCCGCTATAATACCGCTTTATCCTCCTTAACTAGGCCGATCGTCTCTCGTAACTTAATTTTATCCAATCTTTATAAATGCTAGGCCTATCTAATACGCTACAACCATAGGTTAAGCTTTATTTTATTATCCCTAGCTCTAATAATCTATTTAACCCTCTCTTTAAACCGCCTTACCTACGCTTCATAAATCTAGATAATCCTTTACTCTACTAGGTCTTTTACCGCTTTAGCAATATCTATAACCTAGCTATCCCGCCTAACCTCAAACCATTAGCTAGCTATCTAAGATTAGAAAAACCGCTAGCAATATATTCCCTTAATCTATAATAATTATTACTCTTCCTTAGATCTTTTAGCTACGTTACTGCCCTTCTTCCAATCGTTCTTCTAACTATACTCGTCCCGGCAATACTTTTGGATCCTTTATATACTCTAAATAACAAATCCACACTCGTTATATCAAATACTATCATATGTTAGTACTATAATATATAATATTAGTTTAATTATTATAGGCGGAAACCGAAATTTATATAATTCGGCTTAGTTATAAATAATCTTAGGGATTTCCTTTATTAACTTAGCAATCCTATTTTATTTTAATGCTATAATATAGCTATATTCTTTTTATAAATAAGTCCCGACCTTATCGGCTATATATATATATTTATATTTTTAATAAATAATAAATAGATATTTGGATAAATAAACGAATGGTTTTATTTTATAGTTATTAGTAATTATTATAAACGTTTTAATTCCTAATTAAAACGGATAGTTATATTAATTTATTTTTTATATTTTTATTTTCCCTATATTTAAAAAATTATATATTAATAACGGTAACCTTATATATAAATTTTTATTGATTTGCTGGCGGGTTGGAATAGGTGGATTTGGTGGTTGTTAATTATGTATGGATTTGCCGGAGATTTGCCGTAAATTTAATAGATATAATCCTAGCATTAAAATCTTAATACCCCCCAAATATTTTTTAACCTCAAACTTCAACTCACACTTTCTCCTTTCCGCAACGATAGGCCATAAAACCAAATATACCACGGTAGTTACCTTAATCTCAGCTTTTCACTCATACCACTTTTATTAATTTTAACAACAAAAAGGTCTATGAATTCTACCCCCTGTCTTTTCAATGAATCCTACCCCCTATCTTCATTAGCGCGGTTTTCATTTGTATGGGATTTTCAATAAATTCTACTACAATTCATTGCTGCATAACGGGTAGGGAGAATACTAGGCATTCTCTATCGTAAGGAATCTGGTTCCTCACGCAAGTAATTACATTCATTATCTACAATCTACTCCCAGTAACTCTTTATTAGAACAACCTATTGTTAACAGTGAACCCTATTGTCTAAGACGCTTGCCGCAACCTTCGATTATCCTGTCAAGTTATCCCAGGCGTACTGCCTTGCAGTCTGTATCCTTACTTCGGTGCAGGTTGTAACAACGGTGTAAAGGAAGCCTTCTAGGCATGGCTGGCCTATAGAGGGCCTGGGCCTTCTATTGGATCTTCTCTCCGCTCCAGCTCTAGCTTTCTAGCCAGGCTGTCTTCTAGTAGTAGGCCCGAGTCTATCAGCTATGTTAGAACCTTCCTTACAAGCCTCTTGGCCCTTGGGGTCCTACCCTATAGGGCCGCCAATAAGTCCCTGCGGGAGTAAAGTTTTGTTGCCTGCCAGGTCTTTAGTTTCGGGGGGTCTGGGAACCATACGACCAGGTGCTCCACCGTCTTTCGGCCACTGCCACAAGGAGGAAATAATATATCGCTTAGAGGTACGTCTTTATCGCTAGATAAATTATTATTATTAATAGACAGGTTAGGGGGAGGAGTCGTTATAATAAATATTAGGTATTATATTTAAATATAATATTTAATCTTAATTAATATAAGTAACGTATTATAACCTATATTGAAACAAGGGTATTAACTATAAGGCAATACCCTTAAGGTAATTTAATAGGATAATCGAAGGTTATAGTAAGCGTCTTAAACAATAAAGTTTATTATTAATAATAGGTTATTTTAATAAAGAGCTATTAAAAGTAAATTATAAATAATAAATATAATTATTTATATAAGGAATTAAATTCCTTATAATAAAGAGTGTCTAATATTTTCTTTATTTTGTTACGCCCCAAGCGTAATACCCCCGCGCATGGACCACTGGGTGGTCCCCGAGGTGCCAAGACACCTCATCCAATCATTGGGCCAGGGATGGAAGGACCCACAAGTCCCCGGTAACCAATCAGGGAATGCCTGCTCTGACTGCTGTCGGAAACAGCAGTCACAGCAGGCACGAGGAATCAGGAAGGACGACTGCTCTGACTGCTATTCAGAATAGCAGTCACAGCAAGCAGGATACAAAGTACCTCAGAAAACACATATAGATAGCTTCCTATAAGTAGGGAGAGTGCGGGGCACTCTCCATCGTAAGGAATCTAGTTCCTCACGCAAGCAATTACATTCATTATCTACAATTTACTTTCAGTAGCTCTTTGTTAAAACAACCTGTTATTAACAATAAACCCTATTATCTAAGACGCTTGCCACAACCTTCGATTATCCTATCAAGTTACCCTAGGCGTACTGCCTTACAGTCTGTACCCTCATCTCGGTATAGGTTATAACACGTTGCTTGCGTAAACCAAGATTGAACGTTATGCTCAGACATAACACCCAACAATCATTATAACGACTCCTCTCCCCAACCTTTCCGTTGGTAATAATAACTTACCCGGCAACAAAAATATACAATTAGGCAATGTGTCGCCCGCCGCTCCTAAAGAAAGCTCTAATAAGGAACCTAATATCGAAGATATTATAAACTAAGTCCAGAAGATTACCAATAAACTTTCCAATATAGAAAAAACCCTTAAGGGAAGGGATAATCTTTAAAATATTAAGAAGAAGCTTAAGCGACTCTAGTCTATTATTAAAAATACCTAGACCCCTATTATTAATAAAACCCCTAGAATCGCTGCTAAGGTTAATAAGCCTCCCGTCTTTAATAGTAATAAATAGGAACTGCCCCCGTAACTGTCTTATATTAGAATTAACCTTTGACTATATAGCATTAAAGATATTAAATTTTAGCTTTTATATACCGCTAGTTTCTTTAGAGAAAACCCTAAATAATAGTTTAACGGAATCCTTTGGAATTATTTTAAGTATGTCGAAGATAAATAAGATAAATTAATTTAAGAGCTTTTCGAAATAGGAGTCGGGATAATCAAATTTAAGGAAGAGATTCGGAAAATGTATGGTAAATCGGATAAGGAGAAGGTAATTAAAGACCGGTTTAAGAGACTTATATAAATAGTATTAGCCTTGGTATACGCGACCCTATTCTGTCGTAATATATTCCGAGTTAATTAGGCTAACGCTGCGCTAAAGAATAAGTTTTATAAAGGATTAAAACCTAGGGTGAAGGATGAACTTATTAAGGAGGATCGATATGTTTTGTCCCTCGACGAATATATTAATAAGGCTATTATTATTAATAATTATATTTTTAAGAGAATAATAGAGAATAAAGGAGTCTATCGTAACCCTTAGGTCCTAAAAGCTAATATTATTAAAAAGGTATAGTATAAAAGTACTGCGTATAGATTATACCCCGGACCTATAAATATCGGCGCTGCTTAATATTCTCGACAATAACCCCGGAAATATAGCGATAAACCCAAGGACAAGTCTAAAATTAAATATTTTAACTATAACCGAATAAGATATTACGCCCGAGAATACCGAGCCCCGAAGAAGTTTCGACCAGTACCGGAACCCAAGATAATATAATACGCCGATACCGATCGAATCGTCAGGATAACGGAACGAGACGATAAGGACCCCTTTCACCAATTAATAATCACTACCATAATAGAGAACCTCATGCCCCACGCACCTCCCGGGACAACCCAAGATCAGCTCATTAATATTATAGACTATACCCTAGAGCCACTATCTGATAATATGTCCGAATATTCATTCCAGAAAGATACTAACCGCGATAACGAAACCGGAGGAATCATCCCTACAAGGAGGAACCTCGGGTTTAGAGATAACTTTACAGGAGAACCCGGTTACTAGGTATAGAGGAGGAATAAACGACTCTAAGAGACAGGAGGGCACCCTAACAATAGTACCAAACCAGAGTCAGAGAATAAGTAACAATATCAAGACATGTAAGACATAAAAGATAATAGTAAATAATAAATAATAGGAGAGGAATTCTACAACAGGCCAGGACGACCCGTAGCCCCTGGAACAAGCAAACCTTTTCCCCCCGTTAATACAGAAATACTCAATCGAGACATACCCCCCTTAGTACCATAGCACAACCTATACGGAACTATAGCTTAGTTTAATTATATCCACGACAAATGTTAGCTACATTACCGTTACAAAGTATTTTATAAAATATTCCCTACCAGGATCGGCAATAACCCTATCCTTAAAGTCCATAAGGATAAGTCACATATCTATTGGAATATTGGTTCGAGCTAGAAAGGAGGAGAATTCATAATTATTATAGAAAGTCTAGTATTAGAAGAATATTGGAGGATAAGTATAGTGAATTTCCGAGAGTGTAAGTATGTATGGTGCAACCTCTATCAAAACGTAAAGGCTCGCGACTGGCACCAACGGCAAAATAAGGCAAAAAAGCCTATTATACTATAATAAATACTGGCATAAGAATTCCCCTATAAGGCTTACGGAGCATACGGAACCTTGTCCGAATTAACTAAGGATTATCTAAGAGCAGATTTCTATATATAGCTTAAATAGTAATACTAAGAATGATATGCGATACACCTCTATTTTTTAAATATAATAAAATGCCTAAAGGATAATCTATAGATGGTTCATAATTACTATATTAGATAGATCTTATAGGAAAACCAATACTTTAGGGGACGTGAATTTATTTGTATATCTCGGTCAGGAAATAATTAAGGGGCCTCTTAAGGCCTTAGTAGAATAAATTAATTCTACAACGATAGATTACAACTCGTATTAGGAGGCCGCGAGCCGGATCTAAGAAAAGACCTCCATAATATTATAAGATAATTGTTAAGGCCATAGTTTTAGGAAATAAGAGCGCCTTAAAAGTAGAAGTTTAGTAGACTAACCACAAAGGAAAGACATTTTGAGCTATTATAATAATTGACTTAAGAAATTTAATTAGTATTATTAACCCTTTATTTATAAATAAGATAAGAATATTATAGGTTATAAAAAAAGAATTATACCGGATAAGGACCTATGAAGGGTAAACGGTTATTTATAAAGGAGGAGTTAGTTTATAGGAAGCGATATTCTTAATTACGGTAGACGACGACCTATAGGAAATAAACTTTGATATTTTACTAATAAGACTTAAATGTAATATGATTTTGGGACATTTATAGTTAAAGAAGTATAACCCGGATATTGACTGGGAGAATGGCTATCTTAATTTCAGGCTTGATATTAAACGGGTAAATAGAGCTGAATTGGATAAAGCTCCTAGGTGCTTAGAGAGATAAGAGAGCCCCTGCGAGTATATTAGATATATGAGCTATGATAAGCTGATATTGATTGATAGAGGAAGAATTAAAGAAGGATCCTTATACCTTATAGGATTAGAATAATAGGTGATATATATTAGACTAGAGAAGCTGGAGGATGATCCGGGTGATAACTTAGGTTACGAAACTTTCGAAAAACCGTAGAAGTTAAAAGAAGATTTTAGTAAAATTCTAAAGGAATATTATAATTTTATGGTTTTTAGATATAAGATAAAAGATAAGCTTTTAAAAAGAACCGCCTTTAATTATAAAATTCGATTAAAGGAAGGAGTTAAATTATAATATTATAAAATATATTACTTAAGACTACGATAAAATAAGGCCTTACGAGAATATATCGACGAGAATTTACTAAAGGGGTTTATTAGAGAATTATAAAGCGAGGTAGCTTACCTTATTTTGTTTATACTTAAAAAAGGAATAATAGACTTGAGGTTTATGGTTAATTATTGATAATTGAACGAGGAAACGATTAAAAATAAGTATCTATTATTACTTATTAGGGAGATGAAAAACCGATTGGCAGGCGCCTAATAGTTTAATCGACTAGATTTTCCGATAGCCTTTAGCTATATCCGGATTAAAGAAGGGGACGAGTGGAAAATAGCTTTTAGGATTCGCTATAGGTACTTTAAGTACTAGGTTATGCCTATAGGACTTACTAACGCCCCTACAATATTCCAAAGCATAATTAACTATACTCTACGCCTATATCTAGATCGATTTACTTTTATATATCTAAATAATATTTTAATTTATTCCAAGATATTTAAGGAATACCGGCAATATATGTAACAGGTGTTATAGAAACTATAAGATGCAGGGCTTTTAGTGAACCTGAAGAAGAGCGAGTTCTATGTTAGAAAGATAGTCTTTTTGGGATTTGAGATCATACTAGGAGAGATCTGTATAGAACCAGCCAAGATTGCGGTAGTCCGGGACTGGCCGATACTAATAAACCAAAAAAAAGTCAGGATATTTATTAGATTTATTAACTTCTATAGATCTTTTATGAAAGGATTCGGAGGTATTATAAAACCTTTATATGAGTTAACTAGCAAAAGAACACCCTTTAGATAGACCTAACGATAATAAGACGCTTTCGACCAGCTCAAGAATATTATTAGCAGCGAACCTATATTGCGAATACTAGACTTTAACAGACCCTTTTACGTTAAGATAGACGCCTTAGATTTTACTATTAGAGCAAAACTTTACTAAATCTTCAATGATAGGTAATATTTAGTGGGATTTATATTAAAAAAGATTTTAAGATTAGCCTTTAACTATCTTATCTATAATAAGGAGTTAATAGCTATTATCGAGGTATTTAATAAGTAGAGACCTTACCTTAGCGGAATAAAGAACCCGGTTAATGTATTTACCGATTATCGGAACTTAAAATATTTTATTACAAAGAAATTAAGTCCGAGATAAATACGGTAGGCCGAATTCCTTGCACTATTTAACTTTTATATCTATTATATTAAAGGAAAAGAGAATGCTAGAGCCGATATATTTAGTAGAAGACTAGACTATAAGGGTAATAAAAAAATCGATATAGCTCCCCTTTTTAGGGAAAAGGATGGAATATTGGAATACGGAATCTAGATCTGGGAAGATTATATAAAAACTTACTATATAGAATAGAAAGGATTTAAGTTTTAAGTAAAACGATAAGATTTTATATTAGATAATAAGGAATAGGACGAACTGGGATTACGGGCCGGGTCTGTAGATAAAGACCTAATATGGTAATATAATAAAGCCTTTATATCTTTATATTAATAGAAAGTATATGTGACTAAGCTTTATAGTAATAAGTTAGGAGGATACCTAGGAATTTAAAAGATATTTGAATGTATATAACAATACTATGCCTTCCTAGGAATAAAGAAGATTATAGAAGAGGTAGTTAAAGAATATAAGATATGTATCAAGAGTAAAGCATTAAGATATAAACCCTATAGACTTTTCGAACCCTTCCTTACATTAGAATAAGCTTAGGGATCTATTTTAATAGACTTTATTATAAAACTCCTTAACTTAACGGTATTAAATGGAACTAATATTAAATACAATTTTATCTAGGTAGTGATAGATAGATTTATTAAATGGGCTTACTTTCTTCTATTTAGAGAAACTATTATAGCGGAATAACTAACTTACCTCTTTAAACGGAATATTGTAAGTCAATATAGACTGCCGGATAATATTACTTTAGATAGGGATAAGCTCTTTATATTAAAGTTCTGGTAAGCCTTAATAATACGACTCGACATTAAGTTGAAACTTTTAATAGTATTTTATCCCTAGATAGATAGATAGATTAAACGACTTAATTAAATTATTAAATAATACCTTTGATATTACATTAATTTCGAGTAAAATAACTAGGTTGACCTATTACCTATAGCGCAATTAGCATATAACTTAGCTAATATAAAGATAATTAAGGTCTTACCCTTTTTTGTTAATTATGGATTTTACTTAGAATTCCGACAAGGATTAGCATTTATAATTTCTAGAGTAGTTATCTGTATTAAATAACTGTAAGATATATACAAGATACTGTAAAAAATACTTAAGTTTATACAAGAAAGGATACATATATATTATAATAAATATAGGGTTAAGGGACCTCCCCTTGAGGAGGGAGATAAAGTGTTTCTCTTAACACACAACCTTTATACAAAACGACTAAGTAAGAAACTAGATTTTAAGAAAATCGGGCCATTTAAAATCAAGAAAAAGATTTTAATATTTAATTACGAATTAGAGCTCCCCGATTTTATGTAAGTATAAATAAAAGTATTCTATATTTCTTTACTTAAATTAGTGCTAAAAAAAGCAAAACTCGAAACATAACTTAAGGTGGTTAACAACGAAGAAGAATTTAATATTAAAGATATCCTAGACTTATAAATTAATAATAATAAACTTTAATACCTTATAAAATAGTTGAATTATAGATTAAAATCTAACTTATAGGAACCTACCGATTTCTTGGACTGCCCGGAAAAGCTCTAGCAGTTCTACCGACAGAACCTAGACCGACCTGGGCCAGTAAATTTGGATCTACTACCGACCAGTCAACATTTGCGGAAATTAACTAATTAAGGTTATTAACGACCCTAGAGAATAATAGGGGATGACCGCCCTTTAAGGCTGGGAATTCCGGTTCCGGAGTAACTATAAGAGAAGCCGCTTATTCCTTTGTTTCTTCCTCCCGAAGAAGAGTGTTCTCTCGAAGAAACGCCTCCTCTGCCTTTTCGCATAAAGTACAAGATTGCTCTTTTAGCCGCGCAAGCTTAGCGGTAGCCTTTCTCAAAACCGATACTGTAGCCTCCTCCTTTTAATTAAGACGACGTTTTTCCTTTAAAATTCTGTTAAATATTGATATAGGATCCCCTAAGACGTTGTATAAGGGATCTCGGCCGGCCTTAAGGTAATTTTGATAAGAAAAATTGCGGTTGGATACCTTATAGTTAGAAAGTTTTAATTAAATATAGTAAGAACAATTAATAGGTATGGCGAAACTAAACTCTTTAGTAAAATTTGCGTTATAATGACGACGTTTTTTAGAAGATTGTTGTTACGATTTCTTCTTTTAAGGGTATTTCTGTTAAGATTTCTTCTATACCTTGTTAGCAGGTATTTTAGAAATGAAGTAAACAGGGAAGTTACACTCACTAGTAAGAGGAGGATCTTTTAGTGTTAAGAGTCTTTGGGACGAAGATTAAGAAGGAGGGGAAATGTGTTACGCCCTAAGCATAATACCCCCGCGTATGGACTACTGGGTGGTCCCCGAGGTGCTAAGATACCTTATCCAATTATTGGGCCAGGGATGGAAGGACCTACAAGTCCCCGGTAACCAATTAGGGAATGCCTGCTCTGACTGCTGTCGGAAATAGTAGTTATAGCAGGTACGAGGAATTAGGAAGGACGATTGCTCTGACTGTTATTTAGAATAGTAGTTACAGCAAGCAGGATACAAAGTACCTTAGAAAATATATATAGATAGCTTTCTATAAGTAGGGAGAGTGCGGGGTACTCTCTATTGTAAGGAATCTGGTTCCTCACGCAAGCAATTATATTTATTATCTATAATTTACTTTCAGTAGCTCTTTGTTAGAACAACCTGTTGTTAACAGTGAACCCCGTTGTTTGAGACGCTTGCTATAACCTTCGATTATCCTGTCAAGTTACCCTAGGCGTACTGCCTTGCAGTCTGTACCCTCATCTCGGTGCAGGTTGTAACATATTTATAAAAAGCTATTTATATATATTTTCTAAAATATCTTTATATTTTATTTAATATATTTAATAATCTTGGCACCTAAGCAGACTAAGCAACCTTTTATAACTGTTATGCTTAATATACTTAGTGGTCTTAGCGGCTAAGCAAACTAAGCACCTTCTAATCGGTCATAGGGGACTTGCGGGTCTTTCCATTCTTGGCGCAATGATTAGATAAGGTGTCTTGGCACCTCAGGGACCACCCAGTGGTCTATGCGCTGGGGTATTACGCTTAGGGCGTAACAATAAAAATAAACAGTATAAAGGATTGAAAGTAAGTTTATTATAGTTAATTAAAAAAATATATATAGTTTTTAAAGGGAGATTTATAGGTTATATTTATATTAAATATATCTTTTAAAGGCTCCCTTTTAGCTTAGAAAAAGACTGAGCCGGTAGTTAATTCAATAGTGAAAAGGGCTTTTAATACCTTATATTTAACCTATATCTTTAGGCTTAATTAAATAAGTTTATAAGCTAGCGTCCTTTAAGGATTTTCCGGCTATAAGTATAGCTTATTTTCATTCCGGTTAGGCCTAGCTAAGTATTAAACCCCTTTTAAGGAGGTTAGGGGTAAGTAAATAAAAACTTAGCTATTAGGGGGTACGTAAATAAAACCCCCTTAGGCACCAGGGTAGTTTACCCTGCGCCTGCGCCTGCACTTTATATATCCATAAGTTAATAGATATATTAAAGTAAAAGGAGACGTATTTGTTTTATCCTAGATTTAGGTGTCGTATGAAACGGTCACTTCGATAAAGTCATTTTAACTATTCATCTAGGCTTCAATAATAATTACACAAGTCCCAAGACTCTGAGCATAATCTGTAACCATGTGTCGGCTAAGTGATATGTACAGGGTAGCGATTAAAGTTGAAAACAGTCCAGCCAGGTTGTCCGTTTCTGCACCCAGATGTCGATATTCATGTGCCTTGTCAACCTTTATAGTCCATTTAATTATTGTATTTCCGAGCCTGGGGTGCGCTATGGCTCTGTTTATTATAAAACCGCGCTTGGCTAGTAACAGGTGATTGTCGCTGCATCTATCTTCCAGTGGCGGTCAACAGCAGCGCTGAATAGGGGTAGCTGAATGAGGCCAGGCCAGACCACTGCAGGCGGTGGCGCCCCTACTGTCGGTCTTCGCCAGCGGGATCGGCACAGCATTGCGTGATTTGGAACGTGCTCAGTCCTGGGAGCACTTTAATGGCTAGAGCTTTTTCTTCTGTTCTCACGAGATTGCAAGGGGCTCTAGCCTTGAAAGGAATAGGTGTGGGCGAAACCACCAGTGATTGTCGGTGGCGCCTGCAGGCTGGTTTTCAGCTACTCATCCAACTTTCCACCTCGGGTGACATGATCATACTATGGTCTGACGCGCCGGGATTCAATGCTGCAAACATGGGACTGCCATATACTGATGATATATAGGTAGAGGTCGCTGCAGGCATGCTTTGTTCACGGAAAGACGCAAACTTCAACTCAGCATGTAACTGATCCCCTTTCCAGTGCCCTTAGCCCAAGTCAAGATGTATGCAGCTTCAGCGCCCAGGTCACCTTCTGAGGGATACAGCAACAGGAACAGCTATTCAAGGAACTCAAACTACTCCCAGCCAGACAGCCATCTCCGCACATGTTCGGAAAACTCGAAATCCCAACAACACCTACTCGTTTTGCTTTTGCTACCTGCCAGTCTTATCTTCTTATCGGCATGTCTGGTGGCAATAGTCATGCTTGCGATTCACGGACCTATGTTGGTGCCACGTCAGGATACACGAGTTACCAGCATCGTTATTTCAGCGAGCGCCAAAATAGCTACCATCATCATCGGCGTTGTCTTTCTGCGATCGGCCTGGTCTTCTGCCGTCAATGACGTTGTGGCTGGGCGGCCTATGTCAACCAAGAAGTTGCTTGCCACATGCAGACCATTTCTATCCTTGGGACAGCTTCAATACTTCGGGGCGTTGCCTGCATCTTTCAAGTTGCACGTCGTTCTGGGCGCGTTGTCTCTCTTAGCCATGGTCGCAACATCGTCATCGTTTAGGTACGATTCGCTCCCGACAGGAGGCGAGATGGTTGCTCTCGTTCCCGACGTTGCTTTTGCATGTCCGGCAAACTTGGTGGAGGAAACAGGCCTGTTCATCTGCGATCAAGGCGGGTCAAAGCTCAACATTCTCACAAACACATCAATCCACGCATGGGACTACATCAGCGAGGTCACCTCCGGTGGTCAGCACACCGTCACCAAGTATGGAGACATTGGCGACGAATCATTGGGCGCCAATGTCACGATTGCTACTCTGCCAGCAGGTTGGACACTCGGTCCAAACAACAACCTCCCATGGATGGCGATGTGGGTTTCCTGCGAGGAACGAGCCATCTCCGTCAGGTCCACCGGAAGCGAATACCAAACCAACACCAGCATTTACCTCGATGGAAAACTAGCAGCCATTTTCGACATCGGCGCCATGCCGCAGTGGAACTCAGGTGTTCACCTGCTTCTCCGAGTCAACGAGACTGGGCCTTTCAGCAGTCTTGGCGAGTACGACGTCATCATGCTCGGCCGCGACGTCCAGCCAAACATGCGCGGAGTCGACGTCAGCACCATAACATCACTCGGCAGCGCCTACCTTGACTTGTATGGCTACGGTGCCGTCAAGCAGCCGCTCTCAGGAGCAGGAGCACGGTGTACCTTTCGCGCTGAGACTGGTGGACAATGGCAAGAGGGCTTCTGGCCACCTCTGAACCACACCGCAAACACCGTGTGGGGTGAGATCGTCGATGATCGCCCGACTCTGGCAACGGCCATGCTCAACTACGGAGCGAGCTGGCAATACACCATTGTCTCAGACAACGATATCCCCGGCGGTTCCGTATCTTACATTGCGAACAACACCGGCCCGGACGTCAGCTTTCCGCACCTCCTCGCGTCGTATATTAGGAACCAGTGGACGCTGATGGCGTATGCTATCTCGAGACACACCTACTTCAAACTCGAACAGCCTTTTGTCGGGTCGGGACCTGATAAGCTGTTCATCTCTGTCACGTTGGTCGCCATCGTTCCAGGAACGGCGTTGGCGCTATCAATACTCGTCACGGCGCGGGCGTGCATTGCAGTGATTCCGCAGAGATACTGGGTCAATAGGGTCGAGTTTGAGAGTTGGTGGTTGTTGAAAGCGTGTAGGCCGGATCTGTATCGGGCTGGCTGCGGAAATGCAACCGAGGATAAATTCATGGAAGCGGGGCGTGATATTTCTATTCAGTATGTGGATGTCAGGCCTGGAGATATTGTTGGTCAGTTGCTCTTAAGGCGGTCGGGAGGGGAATCGGAGGCGTTCAAAAGTAATCGTGTTTATATGTGAGTCGCTAGACTGCAAAACACGGAGGTCTAGGAGGACGTGGAGGAAGCGGAGGAAACATATTCCTCAACTAGCGGGTCACTGGAATTGCTCTCTACCCTTCTTGTTTGTCCGTGTCCCTATAACGTTACGCTTGATACTCGTAGATTCAAGTTTTACGCTAATAGCCTCTCCTCTCAGTGCCGTTCTGCTCCTCCTCGAATCTCTCATCATCCCACGTAGCAATTTCCTTTCTCCTCTCCTTATTCTCTAATATATACCTAACGCAGACAAAAACAAACCCAAGCGTACCAACGGCGCTTATAACTATAGTGATATAAATGGAAACCAATACAGTAGAGACCGAAATCAGTGTCCACGATTCTAATGTTCACCCCGACAGAGGTGTTCTCTCATTCCATTTGAAAGCTTTACCCACCACCTGTTGTCAAGGCAGAATCAAATGCTCCATGTAATCTTCCAGCCTCTTCTGCAACCTTCATCTCGCAAGTTGTTGTGACCGAATCCGTACCTTATCTAATAGACGCTATTCGTAATGCACACATTTATATTCAATAAACAGACTAATTAGGGGGGTAGTATCCGGTGGTTATAAGCTGCTATGCGCCAATTGGGGAAGATCTCATTTAATGCGACTGGAGGTTGAGCGAGGAATCATTGAAGTTCTTCCAGATATCTGGAGGCGGTACCAATGTTATACGACAAGACAAAGGTAAGACCTAATTTAATTGCCAAACGCAGGCTTTAATAAGCATAATAGCTCGTTGCCACGGAGGTAATGTCAACGAAGCTTTCTTACTTGTAAAGAGAGGCGAGCTCGATAATGTGCGTGAAATACCGCTGGCGCCAAAGCCTCGGGCCATGCAAACCCACAGTAATGTCCGGTGGTTTTGTGGCCCGCTCTCCGAAAAAAAGTAGGAGGTTAAATGCACGTACTGCCCACAAGTAAAAGGAAGTTTCATCGTAAAATTAATTGCAAAGCGGGATTAATTTAATCTCCCCGGAGCTTATCTCCTAAGAAGCAACCTTGCCAGAGAGCTATTCATAATCGGAGTTTAAATAAAAATGTGTTGCGTAGTAAACAACATCTTTACAATTAGTCAGTTTACTTGCTGGATCACTAAAAGGATTGCACCAATCTCACAGATGTGGATACGCTGCGTAGATGTTCACCGGTCCGAACCCCGCAACTAATATTAACAGGGGATTGACTGTGCGGGCGCTAAACTAAGATTGGAAAATAGTGCGTTCACGATTTGTGATGGGAAAATGTGATGATTGGTGCGCATATCCGATTAGCGAAAATTTATATCTCAATTAAGCTTCAATCCGCGCCTGGCATTCTGCAAGCTAGGGTGAAACGCAGCTAGGCTTTGTGCTTGTGCGCCGGCACCATTAACTAAGTGATAGCGAGCTAACCCTTTTCTCTTTTAAAATATGGATAGAAACGCGGTTTTTATATCACGATGTTCTCTCTGACCCCAACAACCCCCCGATATAATCAATGAAGCCTATTTTTTAAATCGGGCCCGGCGCGGAGACGAAAGAGATCAAAAGAATTACACCCAAATCGGCTCCATCTTCATATAATATGAGTTCCCCATCACCGCCTCTATTACCGCGTGCTCCGGTGGACCAGGGCTACCATGCCGGCCAGAGATTAGACGCCATCCCTGTTGCATCGGTGGGCACACTTCTCGGAATCGCCTGCGTCACGACTGCACTTCGAATTTACTGGAGGGTCCGCCCGATCTGGCGGGTCGGCGCCGATGACTACACGCTGGTTTTTGCTCTGGTATGCACAAAAGATAAGAATGACGACGGCTGGCTCGTCGCCCTTCGCTGTGAATAATTAACTGACACTGGAAACATTTGCACCAGGCCCTAACCATCGCCTGGTATGGAGTGGACGCGGCTATGTGGCGTCATGGCCGCGGCATCGAAGGCTTGATTCCAGATCCCTTGACTATGGGACCACTGATTGTTGCCGATGGAGTGCTTTGGGTCTGGGGGCTCTGCATGATCCGCATCTCGGTCGCCTTAATGCTGCTCCGGCTCAAGGAGTCGAGGTGGTGGAGGTGGACGCTTTCAGCTGTCGTGGGCGTTCAGATTTGCATGGTCATCGTCGGCACTACCATGCATCTCGTCATGTGCCGGCCCATCTCGGCAAGGTGGGCTCCGACGCCTGAGGCCACATGTATTCCGCCGGCCCAGTTTAAGATCTACGGCTTTGTCTACAGCGGTGGGTTGGAGCCCTGTCTGTCTCGGCAGGCTGCTGCTATTCGTTGTACCTGTTGGCTAATCATGTTTTGATTGAACAGGCTTCACAATTGGATCTGATCTGATGCTCTCGCTGCTGCCCGTCACTTTCATCCACAGTCTCACCCGGCCCCGGCATGAGAAAGTGCTCATTGGATGCCTGATGGCGGCTGGGTTAGCAGCTACTGGGGTAGCTATTGCACGATTGTTTCTCTCAATGGGTTACGTGCCAATAGGGAGGGTTGGTCCGGCTATCAACGCGCTGCAAGACTTGCTCTGGGGCCTCGAGCTCACTATTGGGGTGTTGACGGCGTCAATCCCGACCCTAAAAGGGCCTATCCATCAACTGTTGCAGTCATGGGGGTTGCTTCAAAAAAACAAGTCCAGTAGCGACATGTCACCTGATAGCTTCCTCGACAATTTCACCCACGCCTCACACATCACGCGGCAGATGAATAACTGGGGCTCGATGCGGGACCTGGACATGTACACATTGCAGAAAGGCCCGCCAGCTCGGGAGCGGTGGGGGAGCACTACTTACCTCGGTAGCAGCGCCGTGTAATGGTTTTGATTCACTTGTTTGCTCTTTTTGGATTCTAGGCATGGTTTTAAGCATTCAAACGGCATGGGAGTAACATATCGGGTTTAACATCATTTTCTTGTGCCACTAACATTATTAATACGTATTGAACAATAGTAATTCCGGCTACCTTTGCTGTAGTTGTGTAGTGATTAAAAGAGAACTGGAATTAATAACTTAGGGTGCCTACCTAACTACTGCATGCTTAAGTCTCGCTATTAATCCAACATTGTTGTTGTGATTTGTCCCTGAAAATCATAGCACACTTTCGCCGCCCCTGACAGGGAGTTGGACGTAATTAACCAGGTCCTCTGTGCCTGCGTGACGATTCCGGCTTGCAGCGTGGGGGGGATGCGCTATCTACAAGGGCATAGCAAAGAGTTGTGAGTCTTTACTGTGGAGGGCAGCAGCAACCAACTAGTTGCAATGCGTGCTTCCCATTATTGTCTTGGCGCATAAAAAAATGCATGGTTTAAATACCACATAAGGCCAAGAACTGGACAAGGGAGGTGGCTGGGGGTAAAAGGTTGCATCGGTACCTGGTCACCCCATCACACGATTCCAAGTAAGATGGAGTTCATGGCTATCGGTAATTGCCTTTGATGGATATATATTTAGGCATGACGGTCTAGAGGCTCCAACGACGAGAAAAACCCCACAAAGCTTCTCAGCCTCTCGCTTGCTATTGTCCTGACTTATTCTCTTAAGTTCTCTCCGTGTTCTGTTAATCGTTTTATTTTAAAAACCCGGCAAAGTGAATTTTTTCAAAATAAACAAACCATGCGGACCTCCTCGCTTGCGACGCTGATTTTTTGGGCGGCTGGCTCCTTCATCTCACGAGTCAATGCTAAGCAATGCGCCTATGGAGACGATCCCAGGATCATCGCCCACGATGGTACACCGACTGGCAGCGAAATAGTTGTCAACGGATGTCAGTGTTTATGTCCCCACTCCCCCCCCCCCCTAAAACGGATGCATCAAGACAAATGAAAAAAGAGCGGCTGATTTAACTACTGGCTGGCAGCGACTCTCTATGTCTCGGAGCCATGGTGCAAGAAGCCCTCGGTCGGCTTGCTGTACCTAACTGATGCTTTCAGCATCCAATTTGTAAATAACAAGCTGTGGGTGTTATTGTTTCCTCCGCATACTCGGCGACATACAAAACAAAGAGTCAGCCAGCTGCGTTCGTGTAACTGACGCACAGAGAAACCATAAAGCTTGACAGACTCGTTTGCCCGAGCTGGGTACTTAGCCGTGGCTCCCGACATGTTTAACAATGACCCGGCGCCTTTTGATCTGGCAACTCCGGGCTTCAACGCGACAGAGTGGACCCTAAGGCACAGCCCGACGGCTATCCATCCCATCCTGGCTACTGCTGTCGCCTACCTGCGGTCTCGCGGCATCAATAAAATCGCCACGGCTGGATATTGCTTCGGTGGCAGGTATGCCTTCCGCATGCTGGCTCCCGGTATGGGTGTCGATGCAGGATTTGCCGCCCATCCTAGTCTGTTAGAGGATTCTGAGATCGTGAGCATCACGAAGCCCATCAGCGTTGCTGCTGCAGGTCTGTTTTTATTTTGTCTTTGATTTCCCTCTTCTCGTCCTCTGTCCCTTCCAGCCCGCTTTTCTAGGATAGTGATTGCCATATATTTGCTAAATTATTCCATTTTTATAGAGATCGACGCTATGATGTCCCCTGCCAGGAGGTCCCAGATTGAAGGACTCTTGGCGAGCAACACGTCGCAGCCATACCAGGTGACAATGTATGGAGGCACAGCCCACGGATTCGGTACTAGGGCCAATATATCGGATCCTGAGCAGAAATTCGGCAAGGAGGCTGCCTTTTACCAGGCTGTTCGGTGGTTTGATGCCTGGGCTGCCGAGTCTTTGTGAGGCGCTTTTTGTGTTGGACGGGCCGGAGCTATGTATTATTCAAGATGTAGGAGCAAACGCGTGGTATTGTTAGCTAAATTAAGTCGGCCCTAGATTAAGTTGCGAAAAAAAAATCATGCCACTGAGCAAAGGTGTAGTTAATGTCGACTTGAACCTTCTGAATATACCGCGCAAGACCGACGCCAGCAAGAATCTTACATATATAAAAGCCGCGTGGCGAAGAGGCGGGGGTCTGCTCGAAGTTGCGCAGTCACGGTCACTGCCGGCCAGATTGGCCTTGTAGCTGCTCCGCCCTAGAGTGTCGGGGTTGTATAGGTTAACCATTGTACTCACTGCCGCAAGGCCAGGGCCGATCCGCGAAGGCCATTCGAGGAACTCAACATTGCGCAATACCTATATATAAAACTTAAGGTCTTTCTATTCTCAACTTAGCTTAATAATTAAATAAGACTCTAATACTTTAAGAACCGTTTTGCTGTCCGTAAACAGAGGGGATTTACGCTTAGGGCGTAACATTTATATGCTTAATGAAGATTATAAGGATCAAAAGGATCACGCAGAGCACATTCTAATTAGCTGCTTTAAAGACTTGCAAATCTTTTTCATCCTCGGCCTAATGATTAGCTGAGGCTTATCCTGTGTCCTAAGAACTACCCTTAACACGTAATCAAATAAATATAAAATTAACAAGTCTCGCTGATAAACACTGAGCGTAGATCATCATTTCAAATATTTGATAAATATTTGGTAGAACTAGCACTTTATTCAAGAGTAGTACGTATCGGGCCCCTAGTACCTTGGACCCTGGAAGCCGGGAGTAAGCCGTTTCTTCGACATTTTACCCCGAGTGTCGGGTGCGGGCCTGACGCCGAACCAATTATCACTCCCAGACCCCACCGCCACCTTCAAGTTACCCTTTCTACCGTTATCCGACCTATACTTATACTCCTTACCGTCATCATTTCTCACCTTAGTGATCTTACTTTCCACTTTCCTTTTCCCGCACACAAATGCGACAAGCAATCATTCCAAAAACCATTAAAGCCATTGACAGCAGCGGTGAAGGCATGTTTGCTGAAGAAATAAGCATTATGACGCCACTGGCTTTGTGTGACGCTGAAAATAAAAGAAAGTTTCTTACGTTTTGCAGTTTGTGATCAGGAATCCAATCGAAAATTAAGATCCACTTAACCAATGCCACCTAGACCACCCCCGGACACAAAATACCGGCTAGGTCGCGTCGCACAATGACACAAAAGATCGGCCAAGTCAGCCACGACTGCAGAACTGGTGGCTGGCCCGCCTCCTTTACTCCACGCCATTTCTTGCCTCCCGGACAAAGACTCCATTAGCGTCAAGGAAGGACAGGGATTGGGACTGGTCACTTCCGCGGATGCCTCCCCGGACTCGAGCAGCAGTGCGGAGCTCCTGTCTCAGGTTTTCGATTTTCCCAGCAGTCCAGGATTGGAAATGTTTGGTTAAGAACCATGGCGTAAAACTCTAAGGAGGAAAAAAAGAAAAAAAAGCAGGGTGGCGATAAGGGGTTTTAATTGTGCCCATTCTCAATCCCAAGTTCCTGCTGGTTCGTTATAACATCATCGTCGCCATGGTCTTACGCCGGCTCAAAGCAACAGCTTTCCACCGGAAGGACGTGCTTGCCAACCTTTCAATCGATCAATCCCAGTCGACATTAAAATGGCAAGGGAATATATCCCTATGACGGACACTGCCCGTGACGCACTTATCGGTATCTGCTTTTTGTACGTTATTAACGGCGTCGTTGTAATTTTCCGGCTCCTTGGACGTGTCCGTGGAATTGGTATAGGAGTTGATGATGTTTTGGCTGTGGCGGCATTCGTATGTATCTCAAAGTTGACAAATCTTTTTTTGACAGAAGCTGACTGGATTGAAAGCTCCTTTCCGGCGCCAGTATTGGCTTCAATGCTTCGGTGTTCGTCTCGGGGGTTGGCTATGACCTTAACCCAGAATCCGAGCTCTTTCCAAAACGTAAGATATCCACTGCCTATTCACGTGCACCCCAGACATGGCGTCTAATATCTCTTCGCTTTCTAGTCACGAATAACCTAGAATTCGTGCTCAAAATCACCTTTATTTTTACATTATTCTATCTTTGGTCTTTGATCTGTCTTAAGCTCTCTCAGTTATGGTTTTATTACCGTATATTTGCGCTCCACCTTAAGCTATGGATCTATATCGCCGGCGTTATTATTACTATCTGGGGCATTGTTTTTACCTTTTTATTTACTTTCCTTTGTGACCCTGTCAAACAACAATGGACACTCGTCAGAATTGGTCAATGCATGGACCAGATTTTAGTTCTCAAAGCTAATATCCTGAGCAATGTATTAACCGATATTATACTCGTCGTTCTTCCTATATGGACTGTTTGGGGTCTTCAAATGAGGAGGACTGAAAAGTTTGCTGTTGTTGGCTGTTTTGCCATTGGTCTTGCGTAAGTATATTCTATCCCCCGTCTCTTTTGGTTGATCACTAATCACCGCCTATCCAGATGCGTCCTTATCGGCATTGTCCGTTTCTGGCAAATCCTTACTATCGACTTACTTGGCAACTTGACCGGGACGTCACTTACCACCTTCATGCTTTGCAGTATCGAGCTTATGTTGGCCGGTATTTGCATTAACATCCCGATGCTCCGACCATTTTACCTCCACTGGAGACGAAAGTACAAGTCATCAGGCAACGATAGCTACCACTCTTATAACCCTCATTCAGGTCTCAAGGCGAGCGACGCCGTCCTTACTATCGGGTCTGCGCCAGGGCCAAGGTTCGGGACTGCTGCATGGATCGAGTTGGTATGTTTCTCCGTTAAACTTCTATATAACAACCGTTCCCAACTAACACGGGTCTTTTTCTAGGATGATGACAACGACCACGATATAGAAATCAACGGCAATAGGGGCTCACAGGTCAACTTGACTGGAATATCAGCGCCCAAGCCATCATCGGCGATACAAGTATCTACGCATTGGGAGATAACACGGAGTTAGTTAAGCTTAGACGTTTAAAAATAAAAAAGAGCTTTCGATCTTTTGGATTTAGGTATTTATCACTGGACTTTAGTTTTTTGTCGGATCATTAGGACGAAGGGAAAAAATTAATGGGATTATATTTATTGCTGTTCACTTTGTGCATGGTTAGAACTTTGATGTCTTATCTGTTTGCATGTATGTATTCATCAGCGAGCGCATTTTTGCATTTTTGTTTCTTTATCTCTTTCCGTCATTCGTTTCATTAGATTTGGATACTCAGACATGATTACCTCAGATTCATATGACCCCAGAAAAAATGTTTGCGTCGAAAGCCGGCCATCCGTGATCTCCTGGGTCCCGCCCTCCATCGATGTAGCACTTCTGATGTATGAATCCGTCGACAACGGCCTCGGCTCATATCTTAGGAATGGAAAACGACACCTCTATCGCCTGTGTCTACAAAGACAAGCCGAAGTTCAAACCCAGATATCTCCATTGTGTGACTGCTAGTTTTTAAGTAATTAATATTTTAACATAGTTAAGGCTAACCTTTATTCTTTCTTTACTAGTCGCGCGCTTAAAGTATAGACTTTATTCAGTAGATAAAATTTGTCTTTCTCTATCAATATACTGTCCATACATCGCTCGGTAGCCCCTTTTTTGATTGGTATCAATGTATCAATACTAAATTAATCTAGTTAAATACTAATTTTAACAATTAGACCTTAATGAATTAATTTTCACCCTTTACTTTATTACGTCGTCCTCGCTGTAATAATTAAACTTTACTTTTAAAAATTGATTTTTAACAAAATAATTTTATTTTTTTAAACTTTACTGTACATAACGCTGCGTTGATTTATATATTTCTCTATAACAAAAATTTCTATTATTTTTAAACTGATACATTGTCACAAAAACGCCACTCCATCCACACTCGCTGGCTTTGCGCCAAAGATGTCAATGTTTACATTTTACAAATAATTAACAAATAACAGTTTACAGGCCTGTTCATCACTTGTCCTTGCCAAATGCACTCTCTTTCAGCCATGCTTCCATAGTTGTGACAGTGCCTGAGGGTTCGCCTCGGCCGCGAATGCTTACCCTCGCTCCGCGTTGTGCCGCTGGTTAACAAAGTAGCGCTTTCTTTGCACCGTGACTCGGCCTAGCCACAGCACCACGCGATAGAAGCTGCGGTCAAGAGAGGTTCGCTCACTCTACCAGCTGCTAGAGTTAATATCCGAGGACGGACATTATCTCATCACATATCAAGCACGAAATCACGACTTTAAAAACAAGCCCGGGATCAAAGGAATTTCACTACAGCTCCATGAAACTGTTCAAGACAGGTACCTAAACATTCCTTGACATTGCTGCTTGAAATTACCTGCTTAAACTTGTTGGATATCCTATTCACCCTTCTGTCGGTTTCTAAACATCAACTTGGCGCTCATGTTTGGATACATGCTTCCATTTGACATTTGCCCCTTTTCTGGCTTCCTTGATTCTCCTTTCTCGGTCCGAAACCTCCAGTCGTAGTTCTGCAGCAAGTGCGTCAACACAACCTTGATAGTATTGTCGGCAAACATCCTCCCAGGGCAAGCTTGTGTGCCATCACCCCAGTGCGGACTGTCGAAGCCGAGGTTTGCAAACTTGTACTTATTCTCATCGCCCTTCTTTTTGCGGGCGTTAAAATGACGATACGCATCAAAAACATATGGGTCGTTCGGCCCCCAAAGCTCGGGAGAAAAGTTGATGGCATGTGCATCAACTGCTATTGTGGTCCCCGCCGGCAGTGTTGGGATCTTGTGATCCCAGGATGGCGTGAGAGTAAATGGCTCGAGAAGACGACGGTACAAGATAATGTGACTAAAGCAATTCACCCGAATAGACTCGCGCATGACCGAGTCCATGAGGCGAAGTTCATTCAGATGGGTAGCAGGCAGCTTTCCCCCTTGAGACTTTGTGACAGCAGATATCTCGTCACGCAATGCCTTCACCAGGGCTGGGTCGGCAGCAAGTTCCATCAGTATCCAGTACAAGGTTCCTGACGTTGAAGGGGTAGACTCCAAAGAGATATCTAGTATATCAGAGGCAATCTGCGAGATGGGATCCCGAAGGGTGCCTGCGGAAGAGGAATAACGGTTCAGGAGGAACGAGCTCAAGGCGAGTTTGTCGTTGACAATTGTTGGCTTCCCGAGGCCGGATAGTTCCGCCAGGTCTTGTTTTAAGACTGGGACCAGCAGTCTCTTCAGAACAAAACGAGTATATCTGATCGGGATAAACAGGAGCGGTTTTAAGAGTAGTTTGAGGAAGTCAGGAACGTAAGATAGTATCATCGTCGGAAAAGCAACGCCGGGAGTAAGCCGTTGGATGTGGCGGATCCATCTCTTGTCATGGCCCAGCTCGCTCCCAACAAGAGCACTGGCATTGATGGTCACTGCGATGCTCTGGAGAGCCTTGTACACGGTAATTTCTTTCCACTCCGGACAGTCACCAATATTATCCTCGCACGCCTTGGCACAATCCCTTTGTCGTTGGTTGATGATGGATGGGATGTGTCGGGAGAGATCCACAGAGACTGCGCGCATCATCTCTTGTGTATGCGAAGGCATCCCTGCCCAGTGGGCATTGAATGCCTCCCTAAAGAAAGCCATAAGGGAACCCCTCGATTCCGGGATCCGCCTGACCTCGTTGTAGAACCGTGATGGGAGGACGACATACTCTGTTCCGAAAGCTTTGAAACGGTAAGCCACGTCTAGATACTTTTTAGCATTCTCTCTGATCTTGTCTGCCGAGTTCATTTTGCCCTCCATGACAGGAATGCTTAATTTGTCCAAAGGAGATCTTCTCCGCGAAAGACTCGATGCGACCGTGTATCCGATGAGGACAGCGCAGCCAAGCTGCCACCATGTGGTTGTCGACAATGCTCCCATAGTGCCGATAGAGATGTTAGGAACTTTAAAGCTGGGAAGAAGTATTTTCGCAGTTGTGTTCGTCTCAAATCAGCGTGACTCGGGCAGATGCATGCTCTGGAAAATGAGAAGCGATGCTTTTTATTTGAAGCAGCTAAGCGAAACCTATTCACAAAGACGGGAGTCACATTCATTCAGGTGTTGAGAATGTAGGGTTGTTTAGTATTGTAATTACTATTGTGCTACCTGTTCTTTATCCCTCGGATAAGACTCCGCAGTGTTATCTAAGAACCAAAGCTTGGTAATATAAACCCGGCGTCCAACAATCACTGCATAAAAAGACACGAAATGGCACACAGGGGTGAGGGAGATAATAAAAAGGATCAAGTTGGTTAAAATTAAGCAACAAAAAGAAAAACGACAGACTCGATAGCCAAACCTCGATCCCAGCAGCATGGCAAAATTAATCCTCATCAGTCTGACACCTTCACCCACAAAAGAGTAGCTTGGCGTCCCAGGGTATCATTCCTGACGATCAAACTCAGATAAGTTTGGGCGTCTTTTCCACTTCCTCTCACAACTGTATAATTTCGCCGTTGGTCGGTCGCCGAGAGCATCGGCGCAGACTTGACGTGAAGCGGACCATGTATGACTCCGCCTGATGTCCTGCTCGCTGGATATGCCGGATCGATTGAAAAAGGGCCCCCGTAAGCAAGGACATTCTTCGCAACGATTGCCCACCCCGGATTAAGAGCAGGGTCGTCAGATGGAGGCCAACTGAGACCTTCGCCATTGTTCGGAAGGTCTTCCATTGCGTAAGTAGTGAAAACCACTGACATGTAGGCCGACTTTGTGTAGATTAACTGTCCGGTCCATTTCCCGGCTGCAAGCTCCGGTGCAGGGGCCCCGTCTATTTGAGTCGTCATGTTGACAAGGTTATAAACCCCTGCTAATGCGTGAATGATAGCATCTGTTTTCATGGTGGCTGATAGGAGAGTGAATGGGTGGATGAGGATCCAAATGCTAATAGTGTTGAGCAGGCCTCATTTATACACGGGTGAGGTTTTTTTTTTTGGCGAGATCAGCCATACACGGCATCCCAGGGCTGCAAGGTCCTTCCGAAGTGCATGCCGCTATTGGTTTCTGTCATATCTTACGTGAGCCGAATGCGCTCCGAAGTAAATCAGGGTACTACAACAGCGCATCTATGCCTTGGTACCGACGTGAGCTAAGCTGCACTACACTTTCTAATGCGTCAATGTGTAACATTGACAATCACTAGCTTCAATCAATGTTTGTGGTTTCTATGGCAGCTACTAGCTTCCGCTTAATGCATGGCAATAAAAAAAGTGAATAGGGCTAAGACTGTGCAGCCGTCAGCTATGGTGTGTGGTAGTACTGAGAGATAATTGGATATTGTTGGTCAGACATTATCCTTTGTGATCTGGGCGGTTATCTGGTAAGCTGGGTCCTGTGCGGTGAGTAGTGCCAAATGAAAAGGTTTTTCAGGGTTCTGAAAAGGTCGGCTCGGAACGCCCTACTAAACGTTCATGGAAAACGCGAACTTTTCAGGGACAAAAAGGGCACCAGAACAGTTCATGGGCACAAATGCAAAGATTTTTGCGAGAGAGCTTATTATGTGGGACTATTTTTCTATGAACAGGTTCAGGGCCATTTTCAGTGGGAAAAAGTTTCAGGGAAAAATGAATCGCACTTATATGAACCTAATCATTTAAGTTTTCATCAAAAAAGATCACGCACTTAATGGAAATTGAAGTTCAATGGAAACTTTTCCAGCCGATGATGCTGGCTATTTGAGTTTCCGCTCCTGGAGAGATTATAAAGAATATAAATCTTGGACGAGCCTTCGGTAAAGAGACCGTTTTTGTGTATAATTTAAATACTTGCGGCTTTCAGTGCAAGTATAGCACTACGTTTAGTAAAGGGCTAACTTTAGAAGAGGTCCAACTTTAAGAGAGGTCTAAGCTAGGGGAGAAGTTTGCATTGTGAATTCTTAGTTTTTAGGTAGTTGGCATAGTTCCATCGATTTAAGTTTACTTTTATAGGAAGTATTACAACTGCATCCGAGAGCATAGATATAACATATCATTTCGGCATATGTAAGTAGTTTAAGAGAAATTTATAAGCTCTACATTTTTTTTTTCTAAAACATTCTTTATGGACCCAGTGATATTTGACGGCGTGAGCTTTTCCACAAACCCTTTCCCCCTATAACCTATCCAAAGAAGTTTCTAGCATGTTTATCTTTTTATCTTTTTTTTCCCCTTTATTTGAAACTCTTTCCTGTTAAGAAGTGCCCCAAAGTACCTAGTTTGAAGAAACCACAATCCCCGGCTCTTTTTACTCTCCAAGTCCTTCATGATATCCTTTAAGTAACAATTCATTCAGCAAACTTCCTGAACAAATCTCCGTTTAGGAACCCCATCCCGTAAGCGCCTTGACTCTGGCTTGAAAATGTCACTGCAAAGCCTAAGATACCTACATACTTACTTAAGAAACACCGTCGGGAAAGTTCACACCCTGAGTTGCAGAAATCAAATAAACATAAAGAGTACATCACACTATTACTACTGCTACTCGTTATTCTAATCAAGATTCGTATGCTCGTGTTATTTTGTAAGACCTACACTTCCTACAGAGTCAGTCAATATGGGAACCGAGAAACCTTAGGGTGCAAGGAACTGACCCAAATGTAGGCAACTACACAAGATAAGTCCTCAGATGATCCTAAGCAATCAAAACCCATGGAAAAAAGTAATTTCATTTACGATGTCTATAAATTTAAACACAAGGCTTAACTGTGGTAGCTTACACTAAATACAAAAACTATCAACGCTCTTCTTCTACTACTTCATCTAATCATATCCACATTTAACGAACTGAACCCATAATCACCGATCTGCGTGATCTACCTGCCGGTATAGTAGGGAGGATGCTGCGGTTATCTACCCCCGTGCACATGATATCGCAACACACCCGGAACATTTATCCCGACTCGTCAAGGACTCGAATTCACAAACGGTTGAACGAATTAATTGCCCACGTCGTCAATGGCAAGGAGCTAAGCAAGTGAGGGAAGGCGGAAAAGGGATATTACGCGGTATTAATACCAAGAAATGCCGTGATACTTAACAAGGTGGACTTGATTTGTCCCATATGCCGGTCTTGGCAGCATCAGGATATATTACCTGCCCTTTTTGGACATGACGCCAAACTCCGCCGCGATCTCGTATATCCGCACATTGTCGATGGATTTGTAAACAACCACATCTGAACCGTGAGGAGGCACTCGCCAGCGTTGTATAAGATCGCCAAGAGGGCGCCACATGCAGTGCCGAAGGAGCCGCTTGCTTGGCTACATCTAGAAGGCAGAAGCTTTTCTTTTGCCTTACCTGCTGTTCTAGACCGTCACGTCGACTGTTGTCATTGTGGGACTGCCATTTTGTGTGGCCACCTTCCAGATCGAATCATTGCTCCGATCAGCTGCAACTCTGCAACTAGTTCGCGGGAATCTCACCGTCCGCATCGAGCAACCTCAAGATCATCGTCAACGGGCATCTTGTTGAAGGATAAATCCTCTCATTGTGCGAGCTGTCTTCGTCTTGGATCTTACACTTCAGGCAGATTTCCTCGGAGCGACACCACCTACCTTAATTTTTACGACTTCAACATGTTGACGCCAAAGACCCTCCTCGCCATCACGGCGGCATTTGGCACCCTGTCATCCGCCAAGGAACTGCCTGTGGATATGGAGAGGAAAGCCGCCATCTTCGACAACGGCATCCGTCATGAGCAGATCATGGCACTGAAGAATGTGAGCACGGGAATGTTGACATCACAGTGTGTTCTGAGCTAAATGTTTGGTTCAGCGTGTTTGGGAAGAGTTCAGTGCGCAGGGTGCCTACGACTCGAAGCAGTACAAGAAGTTCCCGACCAAGAAGGACAACGACTTTTTTGCCTGCGTCAACGGCGTCGCCACCTATGCGCCCAATGATCCAAAGTACGCTTTCAGGTGCAAGAACCTTGACCTTTACGACTTTCAAACCCACGCCCAACTTGGTAGCGCGTCCGGAAGAGGCGCTGGCTCCTGGGGATGGGCATCCCCACAGGGCCGTGAATTCGTCGCGATCGCTCAGATTGACGGCACCGCATTCGTCGAGGTCAGCAAGAAGGGAAAGCTCACCTACCTTGGGCGCCTCCCCCAATACACCACAGCTCAGCCATCGCTGTGGCGCGAGATCAAGGGGTACAAGAGCTACATTGTGATTGGCAGCGAGGCCGAACAGCATGGCGTCCAGATCTTTGACATGAGAAAGCTCCTCACTGTCAAACCTGGCTCACCTGTGGTCTTCACTAACGAGAAGGACCTGACGGGCTGGTGGGGTGACGGACTCCCAATTGGAAGATCGCACAATGTCCTCACGAATGAGGAAAGGAATTACGGTGTAGCCACCGGATTCCAGCCGCGAAACGCCACGCTCCGCGCCGGCTTGCTCTTCTTCGACTTGACCGATCCCTCCAATCCCAAGACTCTGGGCGGAACTGGCGCAGACGGTTACGTTCACGATGCCCAGTGCGTCGTTTATCGCGGTCCCGACAGAAAATACCTTGGACGTGATATCTGCTATGGCTATGACGAGGACGCCCTCACCATGTAAGTTGGAACTAACTATGCGATGGTGACTTGTGGCTAACAGGTGCCTGCAGCTTTGACGTGAGCGATAAGCAAAACATCACGGTAATTTCGACTACCTCATACGAGGGCGCCAGCTACACTCATCAAGGCTGGGTTCTGGATCCCAAATGGCAACAGTTCCTGATCACGGATGACGAATACGACGAAGTTGATGCGGTTGGTCCCGCCGCTGACGGGTACCCAATCTCCTATATCTGGGACATTAGCTCGCTCGAAGCACCAAAGCAAACTGGGCACTACAAGGGACTTCGCAAGGGAATCGACCACAACCAATTCGTCAGGGATGGCTTCTCGTACCAGAGCAACTACGCCTTGGGTATCAGCATTCTTGACTTGCGCTCGGTGCCCAAGGACCCTACCGGCAAAGGCATCAAGGAGGTTGCATACTTTGATACTTACCCTGAAGATGACAATCTCCCCGGTGGCGGAAACGTCACATTCACTGGAAGCTGGAGTCACTACCCATTCCTGCCCAGTGGCTTCATTGTTATCAATACCATGGACCGAGGAGCGTTCGTCGTAAAGAAGTCCAAACACGCTGTTTGGTAAAGTAGGAAAAGATGACCAAATAGGTGCAAGGAAGCAATGCAGTCTGGCTTTAAGTGCAAGATAGCGCTACCTAGCAATTGGACAACAAATTTGCACTAAGCTCATGATTTCCTGCTGCTTGATGAATGTGACTGTTGCTCGAGAAAAGCGAGCGTCTCAGCAAAAGAAACTCTGGGAAATATGCACATAAAACCGGCCCTCTTGCTCATGCACCAGGCATCTACCTACTCTAATGGCTAGCTGGCTGAGCGCAAGGTTGGCCAGCGATCGTAAGCCAGTTTATCCTCAAACAAATAAAAGGGTTTCCGGCCTTAGACTCGTCGTTTATGCAAAGCTTCGTGGGGCTTTGGTCGGGTCCACGTCATAGTTCTTTCGACTCGGACACTAAAGGATGCAGAAAAAGGGGTAGAAGCACGCCTCGATGACTTCATCAGATATGCCGAGCGGTAGCATCACGACAATGCGGAGTAATTGGAATGATTTCAAAGCCGCAGCAACAGTACTCGTACTGGTGAGGAATTTCAGAGCCCTCCATGTGATCCGTTTTTTCTTTGTTTGGTTAATCAATGTCTATTCCTTCAATAAAAGCCTGGTTACAACCGTGACAAGCTGCTCCGTGTGCAAGGAGCAGCTTAAACCTCGTCATTACCAAAAATATCCCGCATGAAATGAGCGAGAAGCGTAATCCGGCCCCCTCCTAACACAATGATAAAAAGTGTCTGCTTTCCAGCCACTCGGGATAGCCGCCATATCTTTCGTATCCCACGTTCTGCTTAAACGCTGGCGGGGCCTGAACGCTCGTAATGTACTCGAGATGCATTCACGACATCCCTCCAAACCTTCATCCAGCACAGATGGTCTCCATTTCCCGCCATCTGATTTTGTAGCTGATCGTCGTTTCTCGATGCAGTGGGACAGATCGATAATTTTAGGAACCCATGATGGACTGTACCAACAGGGACTTATCCCTTCGTTGATGAAACACTCTACTGGCCGTGAACTCGCACAGACAAGAAATTTGAGGACTTATAAACACGTCTTCAGCGTTGCTGCTATCGCTGCATTTCTTTTCTGACAATACGGGAGAACACTGGGATTCCAGAATTCTCAAGCAACGCCCTTGTTTCTTTTGGTTCTCTTCGTTACTTCAGTCAACCCCTGCCCCCGAGTATCATTGTCTACGCTCTGCTCTGAAGCTCTCCGCCTTTCATCATGAAGACAACGGCACTTTTTCTTTTGGCAGCTCCTCTGATCTTCGCGGCACCTGTCCCCATCGGGAAACGGAACGGAGGGGCATCAGCAGCGCCTCCGGTCGATGCCGGTGTTGCTTCGCTTGGTGCTGTCAACGGCATGGTCGAGGGACACTCGCAATCATATGCTTCGTCCTGCAACGGGTACCCTTACGGAGGATCATGCGGCAATTATTATGTCGAGGAGCCAGCCATGGTTGAGTCTGTCAACGTTCCCATCACTGTTCCTGTTGGTCCTCCCGGTCCACCTGGCCCTCCCGGTCCTCCAGGACCTCCGGGTATGAATGGAGCACCTGGTCCCGTGGGCTCTCCTGGTCCAGTGGGCGCTCCCGGCTCTGTCGGCCCTGCTGGTGTGCCAGGATCTCCCGGTCCTCCGGGTTTGAACGGATCACCTGGTCCCGTCGGGCCAGCTGGAGTGCCAGGACCTCCCGGCATCAAAGGACCACCTGGTTCTCCGGGTTTGAATGGATCACCTGGTCCCATCGGCCCTCCTGGGATGCCAGGACCTCCTGGTCTGAAGGGGTCGCCGGGTCCTCCTGGTCTCACTGGACTTCCCGGGCCAGTAGGACCTGTCGGCCCCATGGGTCCCACCACAGAATCGGTCGAGGTTCAGTCGGTGCCGGTAGAGCCGCCTGTCGTGCAACCCGCGGTTCAGTCTGTGGATGTTGAAGCTGTTGATTATGAACCTGTGGCCCCGGTCCCCGTTTACCCTTACCCCAACTATGGCCACCGCTATGGAGGCTTTGGAGGATTCGGTGCCTTGGCAGCATATGGTGGATATGATCGAGGATATGGCGGTTATGGCGGTTATGGTGGCTATGGTGGTTTTGGTGCCGCTGGCATTGGCGGTTATGGGGGTTATGGAGGTCTTGGAGGGTATCGGGGTAGTGTGGCCGCCGCCTCGTTCGCAGGTAGAAGAGGATCTTGATGAGAAAGAGGAACAACGTAAGCGCTGCCACTACATATCTGCCCCGAAACCGAAACAAAGAGGTGCTAAGATCATTGGAGCAGACAACGCGCAGCAAACAGATTCACCAGACTGCGGAGTGCCACAAACAGGGTTGTTGAGATGGAAATGGATGATTGTCAAAAAGTTTGTAGAATCAGGGAGAGGTCAATATTTGTCTGGGACTGAGAGGCACCGTGGCCCAATATGCACCACATGCGAAAGGATCCAGGGAACTTTATTTGAGAGCTGCAGTCTATCTATCAAAACGAAAAATTATTAGCTTTATTATCCTCTACTGTCCACACTTACTCGCCCAACCCAGCCATCATTTCCTTCCATGTTTCTAGGTAGTTTCAAGCTGTGTCCTGCCGAGACAAATTGACTTTGAAAGCCGAGGGACTGATACTCTCAGCTTCACCGTCCCCTCCCATCGTGAACACGAACTCCTCCAACCCAACAGAGTCGTAGACAAACCGGTCCATGGTGCCCCAATTGACGCAGCTCCCATCGGGAAAGATGGCCTCCTTGTCAAACTGCTCACCGTTGGCATCGTCCACCTGGTCAAACACCATCCTCCAAGATGTTTTGTTTCCCTCCTTCAGTCCGGAAGGGTACAACCGTGCCTTCCCGGGGATCGGTTTCTTCGACGGCGCGATCGCACTATATCCCAGGAAGTTGGCAAGCACGTCGAATCCACGGACAGTCCAATTTGCCAAGACGAGACCTGGGCCGTCATCAATCTCGAGAACCACGGATGAATTGGAAGTCTCGTCCTTGTAGGATCCGACAAGGTTCTTTTCTGCGTCCTTCTTCGCTACAGCCTCCAATGCAGGGACCACGGCCTTGAGTGTTTGCGAAACTAGGTTGGCCTGAACAAAGAACTGCGAAGAAACCTCGGGTCCTGCGGTCATGACGCTGACAACGAGGTCATATTCTGGGATGAGGGCGAACATGGAGTGATACAGCCCGAGATCTCCGGCCTTGGTGTAGACATCCACGACGCGGCCGTTGGGGGCAAGACGATCAGCCCTCTGAATCTCCCACGGCGCACCAAGGACGTGGCCTCTCGAGGATGTAAATGATGTCGGCTGAAGCCACTTGTTTGTGGCGACAGGGGAGAGTAGTTTGTGTCTCAGAATTGCTTTCCCAAATTTAAGCATATCGGATGTGCTCGAGTAGATGCCGCCGTTTCTATTGAAGGCATATGTCAGCAGCAGGCTCGGGGTTGCAGTGCCCAATTGGGTATCATTGAAAAACACATGATGACCTACGCGTTGCTGACTCCCAGATTGACCCTCCACAGTTTCTCCCCGATCGGGATGAAGCCCATTTCGTCTGACGGTGGCCCCGTGACGAGCGACGTGCTTTTCATTCCTGCGGGTGTAAAAATGTTCTCTTGCATAAGCTTGTCCAGCGTTTTGTTCGTTGCCGCCTCGACCACCAAGCCAAGGAGGGAGATGCCGATGTTGGAATAAAGGGGTTTTGTGAATGGTGCGAATTGCGGGTGACGTCGAGGGAACTGGACCAACAAGTCTAAGGCACACAATCAGCCCGAGTTGTATACAAAAGAAAAGAGAAAAAAAAAAGGAAATTCATACCTTGTTCTAAGCAGAGTCTTGTTCCTGGCAGGCCGGAGCAGTCCGGTCTTGTTGCATTGTCAAAAGGTGGAAGCCCTGTCTGAGCAAACGGAAAGGGAAAGACAGCTAGGTCAAGGCCAAAGTCTCTTCCTATGCCAGAAACGTGTGACGCAAGAGCGCCGATTGTGATTTGGTTCCATTCAACCGCCTCAAGCGCAGAACCGTTTCTTTGGTTGTCACTCAGCTCAGGCAGATACTTGGTGACGGGGTCTTCAAGACTGATGGAGCTTTGTTGCAAGACCGAGAGCACGGTGAACAGTTTTGAGATGCTGCCGGCGCGGTAGACGGTGTCTGCGGTGACTTCCTTGGTTCCGGAGTCGTTCTTGTTGGGGGGAGTGTAATGAATGTCAAAGATCGGCCCGTCCTCGTGGATGGACTGGACACCGATTGAGACAGCTGATGCATTGAGCTTGGACACGATGCCAATGAACCTGTTGGCGAAGGCCTTGAAGGCTTCATGGACGATTGGTTCCTGGCTAGGCTGCCGCGGAGCTGGGAGTACTGCGCCGAGTGGAGGGCATGGCTTTCCGGAAGCCGTGGTCCAAATGAGCACAGAGACGGAGAAGAATAAAAGGTGATGCTCTAAGGGGTTCAACATATTGACAACCAAGATGGAGCGTGGCTTCTTCTGAGGATGAAGAATGGATCAAATGGTACGGCCAGGAGTAGGGTACGAAGGTTGGAGGTGATGTCGTCGGGAATATTTGGGCAGTGTTGACCAGATGTGGGATAAGACTCTTTATGTTTCTCTCCTCCTCCCAGCCATCTGCTCAAGATGACTTGAATAGGGGAACATTTTCTGAGGTCTGGTCGCACATCCTGCACTTTGGCAACAGGACTTGGTTTCGAATAATTAATGGGTGGGCACATCGCACCGCCTCGTCCTTGAATGAACATGTCGCAATTTTAGGGTGGCGTAGAGGATCACACTGCTTCGGAATCTACTCCAGCCCATGGCAAAGGATTTGCCAGT
Source organism: Cladorrhinum samala (assembly GCA_033576145.1). Classification (NCBI taxonomy): domain Eukaryota; kingdom Fungi; phylum Ascomycota; class Sordariomycetes; order Sordariales; family Podosporaceae; genus Cladorrhinum; species Cladorrhinum samala. The sequence continues at coordinate 50,413 of MU865064.1, read as the reverse complement.
ATAATGATCCACGTGTGTATGTGAGAAATGTGCCATCAAACATGGTGACCCTTGGAACACGGTCACGTGTGAAATCCGAGGGCGAAGCGGACAGCCATTTTGAACATGAAACTTTGGAAAAGCAGAGGCAAGTCACGTGTGCGCTCCGAGACATGAAACAGAAAACGAGCTGGCGGCGACAAGATGCTATCGATAGCATGTGACAATACAGAGGGCACAGAAGATCAAGCACCAATTTTAACTTAAAGTACTGCAGAGCTTTCATTCTTTTGACCACTGTAATTGTTGTTGAATTGTGCTCTCGGGGAATGGCGGGACGCTTCAGATTGGGGTTCACCTCAGAGTGGCCCGGGTGTTTGTCTTGGCGGCTGGGATGCGCCAAGACCCTTTTCCACTCACACTCGCAGCAGAATGATCTTTGCACAACAGCGACGCCTACCCCTCCAGAGGCGCCTTCCTGCATTCACCTGCTACCCCCAACAAACCCCCAAAACCGCTAATTAACGATTAGCACCATCAGCTCTCTCGTCGAACAAAGCCCCTCCACAATCTCTCCAACCATCCACTCAATCTCCCGCAATCCAAATCGGGGGAGAGAGAGTACGGCCGTCATCCTCTAAAAATATCGCGACTCGCAGCCCGCCTCGTCACCATCCGCTCCTCGATTCCAGCGCCCTTCAAAATGCCCTCGACGAGTAACAAAAGGGCCGCGCCCGTCACCTCCCCACATTTCTCCCCACTTTCTGCGACACCCGAGAAGCCGTCCAAGAAGCGCAAGATAGCGGATGGCAGCGGCACGGCGACGGGCGGAACCATATCTGACCTCAAGTTCTATGCGGTGCGCGCAGGGAAAAAACCCGGCGTCTACGACAACTGGGTCGATTGCCAGAAGCAAATTCTCAACTTTAAAGGCGAAGCCAAGTGTAAGTTGATTGCCCTCCAATTCCCCCTCTCGCTATCCGTCGGTGTTGGAAAGCGTGCTGACTTTTGTGCTCTGCGCCGCCATTGACAGACAAGCGCTTCAACACGCTAGAAGAGGCGGAGAATTTCGTCGCCGGCCTCGAGGAACCCTCGGGAAAATACTATGGAGTTGTTGTCGGTTCCACCGCCGGCGTCTACACCGACTGGGACGAGGTGAGCGAGTTGCTCAAGGGTTCCAAGGGGCCGAAATACAAGGGCTTCAAGACGGAGGCTGAAGCCCAAGACTTTGTGAGGGCCAACATTCTGTCGTTAAAGGCGGGTGCCACCAAGACAACAGACGTCAAGGTTGACGCAAAGGCCAAGGTGGAGGCACAGCGCAAGGTGGAAGCCAAGGCTACAGGGGAAGCAACGGGGAAGCGGCCACCTCAGAAGCAGACGGCGGCTTCACGGACGTCCCCGACAATCGTCTACTCGGACGGGAGCTGCCTGAACAACGGCAAGCCAAATGCTAGGGCTGGAGTAGGAGTGTACTTTGGCGCAGGAGATCCACGGTTCGTGCCTTCATTGCTCTTGCCATTTCATCTCCACACTTGGAATCGTTTGCTGACTTTTGTTTGTCCCCACATTCCAGCAACGTCGCAGAACGCCTCAAAGGCAAGCCCCAAACCAACCAGCGCGCCGAGCTCACTGCCGTTCTTCGCACCCTTCAGGCCATACCCGAGACCGAGCCCCTTCTCATCCGGACCGACAGCCAATACTCAATAAATTGCATCACTAAATGGTCAAAGAATTGGGAAACCAACGGTTGGCGTACTTCTGGCAAGGAGGTCAAAAACAAGGACTTGGTACAGGCTATTCGAGCTATCTGGGACACGAGACAACGACTAGGAACATATAGTCAGTTTGAGTGGGTCAAGGGACACTCGACTGATCCGGGTAATGATGCTGCTGATCAGCTCGCGAACCAGGGATCCGCAATGCCCGAGGCGAAGGATGATGGAGTACTGTGAGGCCCGGGAATCTGGAGAAGGCTTTTTTTTTTTTTTTTTCCGGCATTCATGGCCCAGTCATATGTCATTGGTTTTATCTATACCCATTTTGCGGCTTACATCCGAAGGCACATACAAGTGAGGAGAACATTTTGATAGCGGTGAGTTGAGATATGATGAAGCAATTTTCTTTTCCTCTTCTGCTGGTGGGAAATTGTCTTTTTCCTCTCCCTTTTCAATTTTTTTTTCTCGTTGTTTTTTCTTTGATCCCTTTCATTGCTTTGCTGATTAGATAATTCGCTCGCCCAACGCAGATCATATCAATTTTAGTGTTAATCTCCAGATGGATTTTCTCTTTGCCCACAGTTTCTTGTCCCACTCGATACTCAAGACCACGACGACTCCCGCACCTCATGACTTCCTCCGCAAAGTTCCTGCCAACCTCATGTATCAACCGCCACGTCCAATCATCTTTTCAATCTTTTTTTCCAACGGTGCGTGTGCTGGCTGGGCGCGGCTGGTCCCGTGCAAAGCCGATCTTGCGTCCATACTTGGGTCCCACCGGACCTTCTTCTCAGTTTGACCAGGCTGCCGAAGTTTCATGTACAGAGCAGCAAGTCCAAGTGCTCCAAGACCGGCATATCTTGTTCTCGAGTCGTCAGTTTCCACACAGCGTAGCGTTTTGCAGACAACAGCAAACTCACATGAATTTGTTCTCAGGATGGCCCATCTCCGTGTCCATGCCCTTCATAGCATCCTTTCCCATGGTGTTACCCAAGCTGTCCTTCATCCCTCCCATGGTGTCCTTCATTTGACCCATTTTACTCTCCATTCCTTCCTTCACGCTGTTGGCGCCGCTCTTCATTGAGCCAACGGCGTCATCGATACCCTTGCCCGTGTACCGACCGCCGTACATGCCAGCTCCCAGCCCCGCTGACTCCAGAGACGGCAGGCCGTGGGCCATGGAGCCCTGGGCCTGCGAAGGGTAGTCGAAGACCACGTCGATATCGTTGACCGGATCGCCGCCATACACACCGGTTCCTCGCCTGGCTCTCTTCAGGAAAGGCTGGCTGCGGGCCATGGAGCTCTGCGCCTCCGAAGGGTAGTCGAACGCGACGTCGATATCACTGACGGGATCTTTGCTAAGGGGATCTGGGGTTTTTGGTGTAGCGGCACGAGGGACCGTCGACGAGAGGCAGCGAACTGATCTGCGTGTTTGGGGCATGACGCTCCGGAGAGCCGACGGTCGAATCAATGTCACGCGCATTTTGGTTGATATGATGCTGTTTGAAACAAAAGATTCTTCTTGTGTTATGTTTTAAGAATGAGAGGTCAGGGAGAAAAAGGTGCGATAACCTGGTAGGTGCAGGGAAATTCTGGGCTAAGCGTTTGATATACCTACGCAAGTCATGAACAAACGCTTGGACCCAGATATGTATTGTTGCGGATATGACGTCCCTCAGCTGTCATGCTGAGGAGGGAAATGTGGAGGTTTGGTCCGCTGCATTTGATTGTTTAATAAATTTGTCATTGTATTACGTTGTGAAGAACGAATACTGATGAGATGCGATCTGAAACCTCAGACCACAATAAAGCGGTGCTCCAACACCGCAATGGTTAATAAGTGGTTAAGCACTGGCCTGGCCAAAAAAGTGACCCCATCCGCAACCACAGGATCCCATGACCTCCCTCCCCATCCCGAGGGGAAAAAAAAAAAAAAAGACAGATAAAAAAAAAAAAAAAAAACAACTTGCGTCTCCGCGGAACCAGCCTGAGTGGTACCCCGCCCACCATCGAAATATTACATGGTAATCTCCATCTTGACCCTGTGTTTTATTGGCCGGGTCATGCTGAACAAGTAATCCAATGTGTCCTTGTCGCACCCCTCAACCGCAATGATGACCTTGGATAGGTCCGGGTGCACCCTGTCGAGGTCAATCGTAGTCTGATCTGGACCGCCCCTGCTTCCACTCATTTGTCTGTCTGAGGCTGACGCGGACCTTGACATGCAAGTCCCCGGGCCGTCTGCCGCTGCGTCCAACATGGCGCCAGCTGTGCCTTCGTCCATCGAAATCGAATGCGGTGACACGATACTCGGTCCCGATGGGCTCATCAGCTCAGCCTCGAATTCCATTCCCATTGTCATCCCCATGTCCGCTTTTGACGCTTCCATTTCGCCGACCGCCTGCTCTGTGGCGGTCGTCGTGAAACTAGTCAGTAACCCCTGAAGCGCTTGTACGTGGTAGTTGCTGTCGCCAAATGGGTCATCCCAGGGGTCAGCAACTTGGACTTCTTGGGGTAAGGGGGGAGATAGATTGATGGGTGCAGATGTGGCCTCAAGAAAGTCCATGGCCAGCGCGCTGTCAGTGTTCAGCCCATCGCCGATATCCAGATGGCCCGGGCTGAGATGATGGCAGATAGGGCTGTGGTGGACGCTGCCATCTGAGCCACTCATTGGGGAGAAGCAGGTGGATGCATCGGTGAGCCAGTGCAAGGAGTCGTCTCGAGAGTGAAATTGCGAGCCGATGCTGATGCGCGGCATTGGAGGCGTCATTGGGGTCTGAGAGATGCTCCGCCGCGGATCCATCTCAACTCCGGGACTTCTGGACTGCCGGCTTCGCATTACCGGCCCGTCATCGCTCGTTCCGGAAATAGAGCTGGTCTCGGATGCATCATCAGGAGAGGAGGTTGAATCCTGGTCTCCACCATTGTTGCTCATTCTCCTCATTAATATTGTATATCTGTTGCTTTGGTTTAGAAGGGCGACGAGAAAATCTCCGGGGTTGTGGGATACTTACCGATTCTTCAGGTCAATTCTCGACCGCGTTGGGTAGTGATTTTGTTGAATTGCTTTCCACTCTCGCCCTCGTTTTTGCACGAGGGACAGAAGGAGGTTGTCCTACAGTTGCAGGCAAGTTAGTAGCTGCGTCTTTGACCAGCGTTCCAGAGAGGTGCTGCCAACCTCATCTTGAGTCCATTCTCGGTGCTTCAGTCTGGGGTCGAGGCCATACTGCCATCTTTTGGCGCATTCTGAAGGCGGTCGTATTAATCAAAACTGTTCCTGAGTACATTCTGGTGGACCGAGATCAAGGGGAACTTGCGATCAGGGCTCCGAAACCCAACTGCAGCGGCAATCAATGGCCATCTGGAGACGCATGTCAGTTAAGCAAGGACAATGAAGGACGATGGCAAAGAAAATTTGCTACAATCATCCCGTAGTGGGATATGATGCCGACTTTTTCAAGTTGAACGAAAGAAAGGAGACTTAAAGGGCTACCATACCGAAGTCCGTGTTTTTCAACCGCGGCTTGCAGCCGACGATCTTCCTCGCGATCCCATAAACCCTTTTTGAGGCCGCCGCAGACCTTGTTCACCCACCGCTTCCGGCAGTCCTTGTTGGTTCTTCCCGGAAGTTTAGTTGCGATCTTGTGCCAGTCCCGGACGTTGCCGCCTATCCGGGTGAAAAGTTGCTATTAGTTCAATGTCATGGACTCATGGGTCCGTCCTCTGTACTCTTCCATGTTGGAGAGGAATGAAATGGGACGCACCTTGCTTGACTGCTTCCTCGTGAAGAATGGAATCTTCTTCTTGGGTCCATCGTTTGCGTCCACGATGGCGTTTCGTTAGATCTTCGCCTTCCATGCGAGCTTTGGAAAAGAAGAAGGCCTCTGAGCCACAAGAGGGAAAAAGCGAGACGGTCGGGAGATGGTGCAAGTGAAGGTGGGGATCGCGAGATGGGCCTCTCAGGTAAATAAGTGCAAGAACAATTATTGGTTACCCAGAATCCTGGGGCAGGTAGCTAGGTACCTTAGGTGGGTAGGTAGGTGTATTAACACTGGGCATTCACCGAGAGATCCACTTATGCGCGAGGTGCAATGTGCTGCTGCGATATGCAAAGTAATATAAAGTATCAGGAGCGTATCTGGCAAGCCAGTGAGTTTGTCTTATCTTATCCTGTCCGGGGAGCGTGCAGGCTTGGATACCGCTCGGGGACCGGGGGACGAAGCAGAGGCTGGGATGGGCGATTTCGGACAAGGTATTAAGTTACCGACAGGTGGGAGGTGGATACCTTGTCTGACGTTCGGCCATAATGTAGGTACAGAGAAGGGGCCGTGGTCGGGAATATGGCCAGCCTTGACGCGCATGCAACGATCTCAGGTCGTCCAGTCGCCAGCAGGGAATCTGGAAGTCAACCAAATAAGAAACAAATACGGATTCAGCGCCGATCAAGCCACCGTGTGTTTATTCAAGTTTCGAGGTCGACGGGCAAGAGTGCAAGAGACAGCGCCGCACTTGGGACCAAACAGGTTGGAACCGCTCCCCAATTGAGACAAGCTTACCAGCAGCAGATGCACTGTAGGTATGTACAACCTAACAATTAAATGATGATTGGGGCAGAGAATCTTGCGCCATCGGCAATCCTACGTCCAAAGGCTGTTGTGTCAGCTCTCGGAGGAGCTTTTTACCTCCCATCCAAAGTCCCCGAAATCTTCGGGCATGTCCAAAATACACCACGCCGCAATGCCGAGCGGAGATATAAACGAGCGGTCAGCACCCAATGTGTGTGAATCCTTTTGGTGAAGCGTCTGCGTCAGTCAAAAACTCGGAGTTTCAGGGTGGCACATTTTTCTTGGAATGGCACCGAGCCTACCAGGCGCCCTGAATTCTCAATAACTCCGGGCGTGGGCGTGCAGCAGCTAGGGCTGCAGCGTATGCCCCCGCCGGGGTTACAACTTTTTGGTGCGGTTTCCACCCAAAATGACCTTGTTTTTTTGTGTTCATTGGCTCCAGCACGTCTAACCCCGCCGGATGTATAAGTTTCGATGAGATGATGTTCAGCTGAGAGGACATCATCTCGCCATTTTGGCCGTCGTTGAACCGGCAAAACGCGCGGTTATCGAGGCACCTTTTAAGCACCTCATCCTAAACGACAACCAACTTCAGGTTGTGGCATGTTGCGGTGTAAAATTCGGCCGGTAATCGAGTAATAGCACTTTGTCCATTCACGGGCCTGTGGCTGTCCAGGCTTCCTCCCCTTGGGCCGAGCGAGCGAGCAGCTCACCGGTTCCTGCGGACATTCGGGCCTGTCATCATGCAAGCTGACAAGCAAGATCAACACGAAACGACATGTGGTTATCTGCTCTATCAAATTTCGCGGGGAAGAGACATTCAAATCCGTTAGGCCGTCAACGCAGTGGCCAATGCATGCGAATGCATCCAGCGCCCCACTGGGATGCGATGCTACACTTGCGGTTGCCCGCTCGATCTTTCCATCGGTAATCATCGTTTAGCGCCTCGAGGGCGAGCGTGGTGCAGCGTTGTAATATGCGCAACTTGGGTCAGGAGTCAGGAACTTGGCTGTTGATTTTGATTCCTTGGTGGTGGCTCATGGAAATATCCTGCACATCTCGGCCGATCCTGGCAGGTCCAATATTGCTGCGGTGATGCATCAGATCCAAATCATTCATCATTGTATGTATCTTGTCAAAATGGCTCGGGATCTTCCAGGGACCTTGTTTCTGTGCCTACCACCCTACCCATGTGGCTGCAGTTAAAGGCGCAGGTTCCCTCGCTAAACGACCAATGATGATTGCAAAGGCCCAACGCCGCTGTTTGCCAAGTATGTACAGTCCCTCGGATTGGTCTTTGCTTTCCAACAAAGGTATCGCCGTGTTCGCAACGTCTGCTGGGAGTCGAAATGAATTGCCATCAAGATAGCTACAAGTGTACCCTGTTGGCGCTATTGACGGGCCGCTACGGGTATCGAATCGCTGCCGGAGATCTGTCAGAAGCTAAGATTTCTCGACCGGATGCGGATTCACCTCTCATCACTATGAGCATTGACCGAATAATTAAGACTAAAAAGAGAGGTATGTGTGGTTACTGACCGATTACTTCCCACAGGCGTTGGATTTCATGGTTCTAAAACGATGAATTGGTGACTGATGGGTAAAGTAACGTGGTGGGAGAATATGGACCGAAATCACTAAGTAAGGATTGTTGGCACCTCTTGAACTAAGCACGGTGTCTTCCACTGTCCCTATATTTTGTTCATATTAAAAGCCATTGAGGGGGTAGTAACATCAGAAAACTCTAATGTATGATGATGCTTTCAATTTCAACACCATTGACAAGCATGGAACTCCGTCTCGGATGTCAAAGAAACAGAGGAAAACACACATCACCGGCGATTCGGCGGTAGGAGTGATCAGTTTATGACAGACTTCACATTTCCGCCTGGAAGAAGAAAATTATACGAGACCGATCCTCGTCTCTGAACAATCTTTACTTTAACCCAATGTGCCTCTCTCCTTTTCACCGCTTAAGAATCGACATCTATCATGTTACAAATCGCAATTATGGCTCCTAAATCTCAGGTCTGGCTCACCACTGGCTGCTCTTCTGGCTTCGGCCTTGAGTTAGCCAAAGTGGCAGCGGCCCGTGGAGACAAGGTTCTGGCCGCCTCTCGTAATCCGGATGGTGTGAAACTGGGCGATCAGCCTGATGAGAGCATCAAGGTGGTCCGGCTGGATCATAACGAGCCACTCGACCAAATCAAAAGAACCGTGGACGATCTTTTCAAAGTTCATGGCAGGATCGACATTGTTGTCAACAATGCTGCCGCCTACATCCAGACAGGCGCCATCGAGGAAGCCGCCGAGGAAACTCTCAGGCAGTTCCAGGCCAATGTCTTTGGGCCGCTCAATCTTTATCGCGCCGTTCTTCCCCATCTTCGCCAGCAAGGATCCGGCACCCTGGTGACCATTGGCAGCATGGCTGCGTGGTCCACCGCGAGCAGCTTCAACCTGTACAATGCATCTAAAGCGGCCATGCGGTGGCTCGGGATAGGCATCAGCGACGAGATCAAGGGGTTCGGCATCAAGCACTGCTTGGTTGAGCCAGGCTTCTTTCGCACCTCTCTCCTCAAGCCGCAAAGCAACGTTTCCTCGACAGACCCGAGCACACGCATCGATGCTTACAAGGGAATCAACGATCAAGATACCGGTGCGCTGAAGATGTTCCATGGGAATCAGCAAGGAAATCCAGTCAGAGGGGCTGAGATAATCTATGAAGTTGTAACCTCAACAGGAGTAGCAGCGGGAAGGAAGCTACCTGAGTTTCTGCCTCTGGGTAAGGGAGTGATGCGACAGCCGAGATCGCGGGAAGTTGCCATAAGACCCTCCAGGCTCTCGACGGGTGGCATGATATCAGCAAGCTTAGTGATTTTTCCGAGCATCAATAGGTAGTGCATTTGAATAGAGATTTCAAACTCGCGTCTTCATTGTGCCTACCTAGTACATGGCACTGTGGGATGGAATGCAGCCTCCTCCAGCAATTATAGGACGGAACAATGAGAGATTGGAACAATTCCATGCCGTTTTGTCAATAGTTTGGTTCAGAGCATGTGAGTTCGGTATCCCCCGAGCAAATGCGGCCTCATTTGTGGTGCGGAGGATAGGGATGAAGAAGCTCGCAAAAAGTGACGGTGTAGAAGTTCTGGATGATTGTACATAGCGTGCACCTCGGAAAATCCGAGATTACACAACACCCAGGTCTTCAGGGTATCGCATGTCGTTACCAGGTTATGATTTGATTCAGGTGCTATTTATGGGAAGGAAACTGCCAACAAATATTGTTTGCTACGTTGTAGATTAAAAACTTCATCTATTTAGACGGACTTGTCTTCTTACGGTCATTGAACCACGGCGAGCAACATAGCCGACACATTCAATGCTACACATATGCCGTCGCATTGCCAGAGACAAAAAATAGAACACCATACCTCCCTGTTATACCCGTTATATATAGCACCTCAGGATTTGATACGCAGCATTTTCCAGCACTCATCGTACTCTATCCCCTCCTCTTCAAGGCAACAGTTGGAAACCAAGCTATCTCCGCCATGAGACTTTCTCTGACCACGTCTCTAGCCGTCGTGCTTGCCAGCACAGTTACGTGCGCACATGTTGCAGACGGGCCATCACAACAGTCGGACTCAGTCATCGCCCCGACCAAAGTCCCCTCGGAAGCGCTCACTGCGCCTTCGCTTTCTTCCATCTTGGAGGCGTCTACTTCAGTAGTGCCAGAAACTTCTGCCTCGTCAGGATCTTCACCTCCCGAGCTTTCATCCACGGAGCCAAGCCCGACGACGGCGTCGAAACCCTCCACCACAACTGATAAATGTACGTCCGGCACCGAGACTGCAACCCCTGGCCTCGTCAGCGTCAGCATGCCATTCGTTCTCCCTTCGGGAGCGGTTGGGGGGAGGATCTACGCTTTCTCAGGCGCCATCTCCTTGGGGTGGAGAAGATGCAGCATGCCTACTCAGGGCGCCTGAAAGCTCAAAAATAAATCACAAAAATATTTCGCACTATTTGAGGTCGAGGACGAGGAAACAAGATCTGCGGGGAATATAACAAGAACAACAAGAAAAAAAAAAAAGTGTATTTTAAGTATCTTGGATGACGTACAACATTTGGATTCATACGCTACGCTTGATCCAAAATTGGTAATTGGGGGCGTCTTTGGCAGAACGTTTTATGGCACAAGTTTAGAAGTCTTGGTTCCTTCGGGAGCGTCTTTTCAAATAAGTGGCAATGCCTACCTACTCCACGATCCGGGCCTCGATCGCATCAGAAGTCAAAAAGAATAGATACATAGATGTTTGGCGAGGGCTGAAGGGACAAGGGTCAGCGAGAGTGAGAGACCGACAAAGAATCAAGTGTTCATTGCGATCTGAGAAATAAGATAACCTATCCCATCGCTGCATCCTACCCAAGATATTGTGCCTCCCTAAGCATAGCCGGGAATCCATCTACCGTAAACTCCATGCTAGCGAATATGAAATTTTGACCCCAAAATGCTGAAAAAATGAATGACGAGAAGCTGACGACAGACTCTTTACTCCGACTTTATCCTCGCAATGCTCGAGGCCTCCGAACATAACTCCCACAACCAAAATGACCGATGAGAGCGTGTACCGTTGCATGTATGGTGTTATATACAAAAACACTCATCGAGGCCAGTAATATCCTGCTAGTGCTCGAAGTGAAGCTAAACTGAGCCCACATTGGAAAAGGGATTAAAAAAAATACAGAGAGAGAGAGAGAGGGAGACTATTGTCTAAATAAAGCCAGATATATATGCACATCTCGTCTTTTTCAATGACAAAGGAGATAACAACAACGAAAAAAAAAAGAAATTACGAGATTGGGTTAATCGTAACCGGCACCACGCTGCCAGGGACTGTTGACAAGCTGTCAGCCTTTCCCCCACTCTTCCTGAGCGAAAGGTTTAAGCGTAACACTTTACCTCGTGGTTTGTGTTTTCTGTTCCATCTGGGGTTGTACATTAAGACTCCTATCACTCCCCGATGCATTTGCACCTTGAGCAAAAGGACTTGGCGCTCTCAAGCTTCCGCTCGCCTGACTGTGCAAGTTGTGCACGGGGGCGCCATAGACCGAACTCCGCACGCTGTTCCTCGCCGAGTCCCTAACACTCTTGAGCGAGTACCTGTTGGGGCTAATGCGGCCTGAGCCTGCTGTTCCTGGCCGAACAGGGGCGCTTAAATTTGCTGGGCTCGACCGCGCACTGTCATCGTCGTCCAGGTCGTAAGTGCTCTCCTTTCCAGCACCACGAGCCGTAGCGGCCAAGGCATCAAGCTGGCTCGACGTCGTGATATTGTTGTTCGACTTCATGAAGCTGGTGCGGTCATCATTCATGAACTGGTACCGGGTGTCGGGGTTGTTGTGGAACACAATGATGCCCGTCGTGATGATGATCATGAGGAGGAGAATCAGGGCAAAGGCGGCATTTGCAATCCAGAGCACCACGCCGATGACGCCAATGACGAGACCGGGAAGACCAAAAACATCGGTAAAAACGAAAAGGAAGATGGCGTTGACGAAGTTGATGGCGCAGATCGCAATGTTGAGCGAGTTGGTGGATTTATCCATGTAGGGGCGGAGAACAGAGACCATGATAAGTGCTCCGGCCTCGATGATGATCAGAGCGACAGCTTGCACAGTACCCGCGCGCTGAGCCAGCGCGATGAACATGCCCTTGATGAGTGTGTAGATGATCATGGGCACGACAAAGTAGTATGCCGATGCACGAAACTGCACATATAAGAAGCCCCACTTGTTTAGGGTGCTAGGGTCGGAGAATAGAATGTAGGCGGGATTTTTGTGGAGGACGAGACTTCGGCGTGCAAGTCGAATGACCTTGTACGCGGCCCAGGAGAGCGTGGCGAGCAACCCAAAGAAGAAGAAGACGGCAAGGACGACGGCGCCCGGGGAATCGATTTGGGTGAACTCCCAGAGGCAAAGTACAGTGATCGGAGGGAAGCAGACCAGAGCAAGTCGGAAGAGGATCCCTAGCAAGAGTTAGCATATATATAGAATAAATAATTGAAATAAACAGCAATGTAGAACAGCAGGAGGGTTACCTTTTAGCGTCGTCAACCAGCCGAGACGGAAATCGGCAAAGGCGTCGCCCTTGATCATTCCTGCTTTGGCTGCGAGCTCGCAGAGGCCTTTGCAAACGGAGACGGCAAGGGCGATGAAGATAGCCAAGATGTAGAAGAAAGTGATGCCAGTCAGGAAAAGGTTTGAGGTTTCGATGTGGGCCCTGAAAGACACTCTCTGGATGCCATAAACAATGTAGCTTCCAAAGGAGGTTGTTTGATATGAGCGTTTCACAATGTTGTTGGCATGTTTCCCGACGGTTGATGCGGATCTCTCAACAACGTCAACCGCAGGCGCGATCGCCGGCACCGAACGCTTCACCTTTTCGATCTGAACCGACACGTAATGAAGAGTATCAAAGATATTGGTGGCGGTTCCACCGGTTGCACGCTGATACCAAGTCAAAATGGTCTGAATGAAGCCCACCCGGATGATGCCCATGGTCCACTGAAAATCTTGAGTCCATGCTGCTGCAACGGGCGGAAGGGGCACTGCACAGAGGCCAAGCATGGCTTGAGCCTGGAAATAGGACAGGAGCGAAAGCGTATTTACTGCGATGTGGGATGCAGCGTTCGAGAATCCAAGGCCCGAAACAATGGCAGATGAAAGAAGTGCGAGCGCGATCACGCAAAATGTAGCCCATTTCAAACCAAGAAGGTCAACTGGCGGTCGACATGTCAGCATCAAGAAAACGTTTAAAAAAAAAAAAAAAAAAAAAAAAAAAAAAAAAAAAACATACCCGTCTTTCCGTTCGACACATTGGCCTCGAGGCACGCAATGCTTTCCGCGGTTGGTACCCCCTCGATCGTCCTGTTGATGTACACACGCACTGTGGCGTCCAAGTCGGGGAAAGTATAGGCAATCCCTGGAATGCTGCGAATTGCGTCCTCGGAGACGGGCAAGTTGAAGGGGTTGTTCATTTTTCCAGAAGTCATGGGACACAAGCCGGGCAGGTTGGAGTTGCACGGATTGACAACCGTCTTGATCACTTGGTAGCCATATGCCAAGATGGTAATATCAAAGACAACATATCCTTCGATAGACGATGTCGCGATCATGTTGATGGTGGCCGTGAGGTTGTCAGGGGTGAAGACGACATCGAAGAGACTGGCTGTGAAGCCCGAGTTCTCCTGGCAGGCGGCGAGCGAAGTCGATCGGAGGACATTTTCGGCGGCGGCAGGCAGGACGGCGGTAGCGAGCGTTGAGATGAGAAGGAGAGGGTTTAACGAAGGGAGCCGCATCTTGAAGAATATCGCGGGGCGCCTGCCCGGGAGGGAAGGCTCTGATCAATCGGTCGGTCTGGTCGCTGGTGTTTGACGGTTTGGGCCCGGTGGGGGAACGGAGAACGTTGACTCGGATCGACAGCAGTTCAGATGGGCATCCTAAAGTATAGTAGGTAATCCTCGTCGCAAGCGGCCACGGCCCTTTGACCCCCTTGATTTGTTGTTGGGGGCACACTCGGCCGACTGAGAAGACCGACGGAAGGACAAGTGGTTGTCGTCGCGGGCTTCAAGGATTCGGAGAGGTTCTTGGGTTCGACAGAGCTGATGGGTCGATTGATTGATGGTTAGAAGAAAAAAAATAGGGAGAACAGGAAACGAGTGACAATGCTAGCGACAATGACGGTGACCGAACGATTTGCTCTCACAAATCCATCACACAAACACCGGCGGACAAGAAAAACCAAATCAAGCTGCAGGTTGCAGGTCGCAGGTCGCAGGTCGCAAGTGGTGAACGGGTCAGTTGGTTGGAACCTGGAAATCCCGGGGTGGGACGAATGGGGGGGAGGGAAGCCAAAGTCCAGAAACTCATCAGCGAAAGCCAAGCATGCAAAATGGAGAAATAGAGCAAAATAGGTGCAAGAGTGGGGCAAATCTACGGAGGGACATAAAGCCACCCGCATTGCTCGTGTTGCAAGAAAACGGATTTTTGAACAATCGCGGGGCGTAAAGGCTGCAAGAATCGGATCGGGTTCTCAATCCAGCCAAGCATGCGCCCAGGCCAGACAACACGAGGTGATGAGATGACTGCGGTGGCTGAGCTGCATCTCAGTCGCCCGCATCCCCGACCGGCAAAAACAATCTTGAACGCTCTCGGGAGCCAAACGTGCGGTCGACGCAATTGAAGAGGCGGGAGATGGACGGGTGGGCCAACAAATTTCCTGCTATTTTCTCTTGGCCAACAATCGTATTCCCTCCTGCGCTAACCCTCTTCGAGGCCCTCACCCATGCTGATTTCGTTCAAAAGAGGATGAGGTCATTTGCATAAGCGAAAACCCAGAGCGGCATGTTATTGGCCGGATGGGCCCGCGCCAGCACTGAGCGCCGAGACCCGATGCAGAGGACCAGGGGCTGTCCAAATTCAGCACAAGACATGGCATCTGGACGGCAAGCCCTTCCAGATCCAAGCTGGATGTGGCTTTGTAATAAGACTACCTTACGTATGCATGCGAACAAAAACCATGGAGAGCTGAGCGCAGGGGAACATCAACAACGTTATCGTCGGCACAAAAAAAAAAAAAAAGAGAGAGAGAGAGAATGCCCTTTCTTGTGCCATCTCGGCGCGGGCGGGTTCGAGTCGCAGTGCCGCGATGCCAAGACCAAAGATCAACGTAATTCCCATTCGCAATTCCCAATTTCTCAATTCTTATCCATCGTGCACCAAATCTGACGTAAGTGGACCTCGACGAACGGACCAGACCTGGAAGCTCCCCGAGCTCCTCAGCTAAAAATGAGGGGCACATGCCACAGGCTGCAACAAACACCACCACGGGCCGCCATCTCCCGACCCGACGATAACGTTTCAGGAGGGACAACCGGCACGCTTCCTATATTTATTCTCTTGGATCATGTTGACCTGAAGCCCTCACCTCAGCCTGTCTTTCTCCCATCGCCCTCGCCCTCGCCCTCGCCCTCGCCCTCGCCCTGTGGAATCGCCATTCCATGGTTACCGGTGTACCGAGATGGGTCAGCAGGCTTCCAGCCTCTGTCATCCAAGAACTTGGCATCCTCCAGCTTGAAGACTTCGACCTGGAGTGGTCGGCAGCATTTGATCATGTCCTTCTCGCTGTCCGCGCCAAATCCCCACAGCGACAAGTCACCTCCGGGACACGTGCCTGTGACGCATGCTCACATCAGTTCCGTGACATCTTGTTTCCAAGACCCAAAGGGTAAAAAAACTCACTCAGTGCCATCAACAAATCCTGCTCAGCAAGGAACTCAATATAGTCTCCCGCCTCTGCGGGACACGCATTCATAAAGTACCGTCCCTTATCATCCAGCCCGGTAACCTGAAACAGGTTGATCACATCATGCACATCCCTCTCTTGCAACCCGAACGGCATGACTGCCCTAGTGAGGTTACTGTGGCAATGAAAGTCATAATTCTCACCACCACTCAGGACATTGTTGATGTATGGATCACATCGAGTTCCGAGCAGATCGTGCACCCGCCCGCCCGTCTCGTCGGTCCCGTACCACGACAGACTGTCGGCGATGATGGTAACCAGCGGACGCATGTACGGCAGGCACGACCACAGACGATCGCCCGTTGACACGTGCGTAGCGTGCAGTTGGCGAGTGCGGGAAGCCCAGAATCTTTCGCGCGGGTTGTGCTGGTTCCAGATGTTGAGGTCGCCTACCTGCGGCCCCTGCGGGGTACTAATCCTCACAATAGAGCCCGCGGGTGCAGTCCACGCTCTGCCGGAACGAATTGGCAGTGTGAAGGACGACAGCAGCACACGGGGAGCTCGTTGGATCTCTCCGTAGAGAGTACCATCGACCGTAAGAGGAGAGCCAGCCGTTGGGAGGTAAGCTGGGACGGGAGGAGGGATCGGCGCCCGCGTGCGGAGGCGTTCCTCACCGGGCCTTGCATTTGATGCTGACATGTTTCTGACTTTTGAGAGTAATGGATAAAAAGAATCTGAAGCAGTGGTATTTAGAGGTCATTAACAAGCAACTTCTGCGGCTGCCAACGTGGAAATGCGGCCACGACCACGTTAGACGGGAGGTGATGACAACGATAGGTGTGTGTGAGGGGTAGACGAGAATTCAAGACCGTAGCATCCGAAATTCACTCCATGGTGGATTCCCCTCTCCACAACACACCATGGTCGAGTCAAGAACCGCAGCCCTGTCGTTACTAGCGTATGTATGTACAGTACATTCTTTGCAAACATTGACACGCATTTCTCGAGGAAGCTCACAACAGCGCTGGGCAGGGAGTGCGACGACGAACCTGACAATTGCTATCACCGTTGATGTACAGTATAGTTCCAACGGGTTGGTAGTCCATCTTTGCCATCGGGCCCACTATTTCAGGGGCTCAAGGGCAGTAACCACAACATGTCCAGGCACCAGGACTGCCTTGAACTTGAGCTTCATATGGAATTTCCTGGCTTTCCACCACAATTATTAATAACGAGTTCATTATTAACTGGGTGTTGTTGGCCAGGTCATCTCTAGATGATGGGTTGTGGGTCGTCTGCTTATATTCTCGGACAGGGGAGGGATGTTTTGGTTACGACAATGACGTCGTCAACAACGCAGATTCAGGGACATGAGGAACGTTCAGACGCCGTCTGCACGATTTATTCAAACTACCTCAACGGACGTCCCGCTTCATTCCATGGAAATGCGCCGACGCTAATGTTACTATGCGACCACGGCGTACGAACTGAGCATTTAATAACGGCCAACATTTTCTTTCTTGGCTGTGGTTTCTCCTGCCGTTAGTCGTTGTTGAAAGGGCTGGGTTGCATTTGTTGATTATACGAAGTCACGATGTTTGTTGCGCATTTTCTCGTTGTTTTGCCCATAGCGGCAGCTACCAAGCTGTACTCGACGTACGAGTTCAACCCACTTGAACATCTCACTGGCGTTGCGCCCTATTTTGAGCCACAGAACCCACCGCTTTCCCCAGGTCCGCCCCGAAAATGCACCCCCGTTAGAGCGGCATATCTCTCGCGCCACGCGGCCATCTACATCAACGACTTTGACTACGAGAGCTACATCGA
This sequence comes from Cladorrhinum samala, assembly GCA_033576145.1. Lineage (NCBI taxonomy): Eukaryota > Fungi > Ascomycota > Sordariomycetes > Sordariales > Podosporaceae > Cladorrhinum > Cladorrhinum samala. The sequence continues at coordinate 33,023 of MU865064.1, read as the reverse complement.
ACCGTTTATCAACAAATGGAAGAACCACACCAACATCGACTGGTCATTGATCCCGACCCTGAACTTCCTGGCTGACTGGAGTCCGCCCTTTTCCGACGCTGAAGAAGAAATTCTAACCCGCGTCGGCAAGCTCGAGGCCACCGAGCTGGGAGTCAAGCTCACTTTCCGATACCCCAATCTCAAACTGCCACAGCGCGTCTGGGCCGCGTCGGCCGAGCGCACCGTCAAATCAGCACAGGCTCTGGTTCGAGGTCTCCAGCTTCGGGATGGAACCATCAACGTGGTCCCTGTTTACGAAGGAGAACAAGCCGGCGCTGACACCTTGGCGCCCAGCGATGCTTGTCCTCGGTATCAAGGCTCGGCAGGAAGTAAACAGTCGGCTCAGTTCCGCGACGTGTTCACGCGGCCGATCATTGCCCGACTCAAGGCCTTGGCCCCGGGCTTCAACTTTACGGCATACGATGTGTACGGCATGATGGAACTCTGTGGATACGAAGCGGTCGTGAAGGGAAGCTCGCCGTTCTGCAACCTGGACTTGTTCACTCCAGACGACTGGTTGGGGTTTGAGTATGCAGAGGATATCCGGTACCACTACAACACCGGGTATGGCAGCCCGTACTCGGGAGTTATTGGGCTGCCTTGGGTTCGTGCGTCGACCGACCTGCTGATGGGCGACTCTGGGAACGAGCAAGATATGTACATCAGTTTCGCGCACAGGGCGCTCCCGCCAACCATCGTTGTTGCCATGGGGCTGTTTAATAACTCCGAGTTTGGGGGGTCCGCTCTCACGATAAACGATACCATGCCGCTAGATCGCATCAACCATCGCCGGGCGTGGAAATCTTCACACATCCTACCGTTCTTGGGGAATATTGCTATTGAGAGACTCAACTGCTCGGGCAGCTATGGGTACAGTGATGGGGATTATTACCGGGTGCTGGTGAATAACGCGCCCCAGCAGCTTCCCGGATGTGGGGATGGGCCAGGCACGAGCTGCTCGCGCCAGAAGTTCCAGGAGTATATACAAGGGCGGGTCGACCTCTTCGGCGGGTTCTCAGAAAAGTGCGGCGTTGATTACGGGAACTCGACGGATGTTTTGGATATTTACACGGATCCGAGTGTTGGGAACGGCACTGCGGTAACAAAGAGGGGAAGGAGGTTGTATAATGTTTGGAAATGAATGACATAGCGTCCTGTAATTTAGAGTTCACTTTGTTCCTAGTACGAGAAATATGAGAAAATAGACAGGCATGTAATTACCTGGAATCGAATCGGAATAGAGAAAAGATCTCAGAAGAAGATCCCTCAGTTAGTGTGTGTGGTTCCGGCCAACCTTGCACAGAAGAGTCCCACGAAATTTCAGTTTCGGTGGGGCAAAAATGCAACAAAGTGGGGAGCGGACAGGGGTATTTTAGTTTATCGATAAGGCCCGAAAAAAAAAATCCAGCCAAAATCCAGCCATTTGCAGGGCCAACAGTTCCGCAATCCCGCCCCGTCCCTCCCAGCTTTGCAGGTTTGCGACTTCTGCGATTCTTCCTGGTCGACCATTTGTTCTCAAATCAATTGGCGAAATGTCTGCCGGAAAGAAGCACTCTCGCAGCGACGCTGAGGAGCAGGCCGCTCGCTCATCCAAGAAGGCCAAAACCGACAACCCCGCCGATGTCGCCAGTGACCTCGACGCCGACGCTGCCCTGAAGGCCGAGAAAAAGCAGAAGAAGAAGGAGAAGAAGGAGAAGAAGGAAAAGAAGGAGAAGAAGGAGAAGAAGGACAAGTCAGAGAAGACGGATAAGAAAGAGAAAAAGGACAAGAAAAAGGAGAAGAAGGAGAAGAAGGAGGCAAAAGAACCAGAGACCCAGTCTTCCGAATCCGAATCTACTCCCGCGCCCATCACCAATGGCTCAGCCAAGTCCAACGGCGCCTACTCTTATAAGCAGGCCGCTACCCTCTCTTCCGTTCCCGAGTCCGAGGTCGAAGCCTTCCTCAAGGAGAAGGAGATCAAGATTGCCAATGCCGCCGATAAAACCCTCCGACCCATCATGACCTTCTCCCACCTTCCTCCTTCAAATCTGCTCTCCAAGAAGCCGTTCGCTGCATACAGCACTCCGACTCCCATCCAGGCCGCATCGTGGCCCTTCACCCTTTCCGGTCGCGACTGCATTGGCATTGCTGAGACGGGCTCTGGCAAGACGATGGCTTTCTCCCTTCCCTGCGTTGAGACGCTCGCTTCGCACCCCAAGAACAAGGCCAACAGAGATCGTACCCCTCGACCCCGCGCCGTCATCGTCTCGCCTACTCGCGAACTGGCCATGCAGACTCACGAAGCCATCGCCGGCCTGGCGTCTCTTGTCAACCTCTCGGCCGTGTGCGTTTACGGCGGTGCCAGCAAGGACGACCAGCGGAAGCTGATGGCCAGGAACAACGGCGTCGACATTATCGTAGCGACACCCGGCAGGTTGAAGGACTTTTTGTCCGAGGGCAGCGTCTCTCTCGAGGACGTCATGTTCGCCGTGCTCGACGAGGCTGACCGCATGCTGGACAAGGGTTTCGAGGAGGACATTAAGCAGATTCTTGGCAGCTGCCCACCGCGCGAGCAGCGGCAGACTCTCATGTTTACGGCCACCTGGCCGGTCAGCGTACAAGGTCTGGCCGAGAGCTTCATGGTCAATCCCACCAGAGTCACCATTGGCAACCGCACCCGCGCTGGCGAGGAGGGTACCGGCAACGGCAGCGTCGAGCTCCAGGCCAACAGCAGAATTGAGCAAAAGGTCGAGGTTGTCGACCCGCGCGGAAAGGAGCAACGCCTTCTCGAGCTCCTCCGCGAGGCTCAGAGGGGCAGTGGTAGGGACGACAGGATATTGGTGTTTGCCTTGTACAAAAAGGAATGCACCCGCGTCGAGGAGTTCCTTTCCAGGAGGGGCATCAAGGTGTGCAGCATCCACGGTGATCTCAGGCAAGATCAGCGGACTAGGAGTCTCGAGGCATTCAAGGCTGGTACTACCAGCGTGCTGATCGCCACCGATGTTGCTGCTCGCGGTTTGGATATTCCAGAGGTCAAGCTAGTCATCAACCTGACGGTGAGTTTAATCCCTGTTGATAATAAAAAATTTTGGACGATTGTGCTGACTTTTGTTTTAGTTCCCCTTGACCATTGAGGATTATGTCCACCGCATTGGTCGAACCGGCCGCGCTGGAAAGAAGGGCAAGGCTATTACGCTCTTCACCGAGCACGACAAGGCGCACTCTGGATCGTAAGTTTCTCCATATCTTACAATGATATTGACCATCGTTATAACTGATAACACTTTCCAGGCTCGTCAATGTTCTCAGAGCTGCCCAACAAGAGGTGCCCGAGGACTTGCTCAAGTTCGGCACCACTGTCAAGAAAAAGGCCCATGACTCGTATGGTGCATTCTTCAAGGATGTCGACATGAGCAAGAAGGCGACCAAGATCACCTTTGATTAGAAACATGCATAGCGCGGCGTTTTTGGTTCTCTTTTTTCCTTGTTGTTTTTCCGGCCGGCGAGTTCTTGAGTGTTGGGATTGGAGTGATCGTATAGACATGACCTCTGGACTAGACGCTGCGTATAACTCTACCACGTTAGATACTGTTCTACCTTCCATCTCGCTGAGGCCTACCTGGAAGCCTAGGAGAGTACTCATTTTGTTTTTTTAGCCCATCGCTGCTGTGTTAAGGCTGGTGGCTGATGGGCTGAGTTTAGTGAAAATAGGCCCCATTATAATTTATAGGAATGCTATGTGCCATACACAAGATACGGGATTCCTCATCAACGATTGACTGAAAACTTTTGCAGGCAACTCGGCGGTTCTCGGGTTAGAGACCCGCTCGACTGCAGGACACATCGATAGGTAGGGAAATAAGAACTTAGAAATTGACTTCCATGACTCGACTTTTGATAATGTCCACACATTACTACCTCAGGATGTTGCCTTCCTCCTCGTCGGCATCTCCTCGCCAAGTACCAAGGCAGTAACAACTCTTAATCTTTGAAACCGAACAGAATCTTTCAGCCCAACAACTCATACACAGCCTTGACCTCCGGTACCTTGGCCTCGAACTCGGCCCTGGACTCCTCCCAGACCTTTTGCTGTGCAACTTGGCCACTCTTCCTGACCATAAAAGGAGGGTACCTGGTTATGATTGTCAGTGAATCTTGCGTCCCACCAAAAAAAAAAAAAAAAAAAAAAAAAAATGGGCAACCCAACGTACGATGGAGAATCAAAATCATGCATAATCTTTCCGTGACTATCCGCCGTGGCCGAAGCACCATTCAACAGGGCGGTAGCGCAATAAATCGGATCTCTGGCCGAATAATTGGTGATGAGTCGCGGGATAAGCTGGGCCTGGTTGGGGCTCGTGAGATTCGTCCAAGCGGAGCCGGGGTCGGCGCTGTTGATGGTGACCTTGGCCAAGCCTTTCGCTGAGGTGGTTCTGGCGGCGAGTTCGCGAGCAAAGTACAGCAGGAGGGTCTTGGACCGGCCGTATTGGTGAGCCTGCTCCATGCCGTCCCTGTTGTTGCTCAGATGCTTGAGGTACGACCCCTTCTTGGGCACGCCCATGGTGAAAGAGGAGGGATAGACGCCGAAGGAAGTGACAAAGGTCAGAACCGGAGGGTTGGGGTTGCCGGGGCTCGACTTGAGGAACGGAAGCAACAAAATAGCGATGAGCGCGGTCGACAGGAAGTTGATCTGGATCGAGGTCTCCCATCCCTCTGGCGACTCCCGGCGGTTGAAAGAAAGGATGCCGGCGGTAAGCAGGACGTGGTCCAGGCTCCTGAGCTCGCGCGCCTTCTTGCCCACTTCCTGACAGCCAGCAAAAGTCATCATGTCGATTTGCCAGAGAAGAATGTTGGGGAGGGGTTTGCTCTCCTTCTTGAGCTCCTGCTCGATTTGCTGCTTGACGCCTTTGAGGTCCATGACATCGACCAGAACGAGAGTGTCGACGTCGCGATGCGCAACCAGCTTGGCGGCTCTCGAGCCGAAGGCACCGTTTGCGCCAGTGATCATGACAGTCCTTCCTTTGTACGACTTGGTGTTGACTTGTGGTTTGCCGTAGTATTGCTTGCGGAGAAGCTCATAAGGGAAGTATTCGCGGATGACCCAGGGGATGCCGAACGTGGCGATGGCGATGATGGCAGCCACGCTGCCGAGCAACCAATTGCTGACCATCTTCACTGCATGCAGATGCTCCTCCCAACTCGGAGCGGCCGTGTTTTCGGTGATGTTTATGTGTGCGTGGGAAAAGTTGACAGGTTGGTGGGTGAAGAGTTGATAAGGGAAATTTTAAAGTGGTCTGATTAACCGCGTCGAGTCGAACGATGCAGCCAATAAAAGTATCTCTGGGCGCGTCATGGCAAGGGTTGCATTCCCTCAGCGCAGTGGAACGTGAATACCCACAGCAACACACCACCACCTGAGAAGAAGCGGCAACTGCTTCTTATTTACATTTAAAGGGGCATAGAAATCCTGCAAATGTTTTCTAGGCCTGCTCTTTGTTAAAATAACACTTAAAATTCCCCTGGTGAAGGCAAACTCAACGGCCTGGTCCGCATCAAATACCTAGGTACCTTGGCGAGATCAGCTAGGTAGGTAGGTACCTAGCTTGTCCTCTAATTAATTGTCACAAATTCGCAGATAGGTACGCTTCTCCTACTTCTGTACCTAAATTTTGTCCCACTGACTCATCCACGTTCGTACAAATATTGAGGGCGGTCAGCGCTGTGATAAACACTTTTAGAAATTTGTGCTGGCGACAATCCTCTTCTCATGCTGCTAAGGTCTATGCTATGCATTTTATAAGGTAATTACCTACCTACCTGATAGTGAATACACCGCTCCATCCAATGTCCAGAATGCATACCTAGATATTCCCCTTATCCCATTTGACAGACACCGCAAAACCACTCGAATTTGTGGAACCTCTACCCACAGGGTATCTAGCCATATAAGATAATCCCAATGAGAAGGGTCCCGTTTCCTTTCTGAAAGAGATAGCTCAGTGCGTTATGGGTGACCGAGGCTTAAATTTGGATTTTAGTAGTGGTAAACCCCCTACTACTACCTGAGTTGCCTAGGTAATTATTTGTGAAGCTGGGGATAAGACCTGGTTGCACACTCATCAAAAGAGGTAACCACCCAGGCAACCAAACAAACCAACCTTGGCAATTGTGAGTTTCTTTGGCGGCTTTCTGACCCTCTTATACCTATTCCTCAGTCTATTGAGCGATCCTTGTTGTTTTTGATCATGGTGCTGCCCAATCCCCGCTGACCTCCAAATCTTAGTGAGAGGCGCAATCATCTTGGCATCAAAATGCCCATGATTGTGCCTCGCCAATCACGTTATTTTCAACGACGGATGACCTCTTGAGTTGATATACCGTGTAAAACCACTCAGCAGCGTTGGAGAAGGAATTCTATATATATACAAATGTAGCCAACGACATTTCAAAAACAGGTCAAGTCCAACAAGTCGCCCCTTGAGCCAATCTTCAAAACCCTGCATTGTCATCATCAACCCGCCGAAACCACATCCGCGAATAAATTATGTCTCTCAATAAGTGCGAAGAGTCACAAGTCATTGCTCGTACCCTGAAATCTCTTGAATATGAAGCCAAAGAGCAGGGGGTTACCCTCCCCTCAGCCAAACTCCCGCTCCCGGAATTCCTCTCGGCCCTTAAAAAATGTGGCCTCCCCATCTACTCAACAACATTTGGCACTTTTCTCTCCGGAGAGACCGCGCTGAGCTCGTACGACCGGTTCGAAAAGCATGACAACAAGCCCCTTCCCGTTCCCTGCACCGCAGATCAAGCGCGCGCTTTCCTCGCAGTCTTTCCGCTCAGCACGCTGGACTGGCCAGCGAGTGCCTACGAAAACAGCGCCATGGGCCCCTCTTTTCACGACCCCAAGTACCAGCTTCGAGGGGAAAGATCGGCCGACCTGCTGGTCCCGCTCTCGCGCTGGCCAAAAGATGATCCGGAGAGGCTGGAGATTGCCAGATTGCTGCTCGAGAATGACGGGGCAGACCCCAACGGGCATGAGCCCGTCTATCATTGTTGGTGCTACACCCCCAGCGAGCTGGCCTATTCGCCGCTGCACATTGCTGCGGGGACTGGGGATAAGGAGATGGTGGAGTTGCTGTTGGAGTTTGGGGCTGATAAGGAGAAAAAGGACGGGAATGCCAAGACGGCCGAGGACATGGCGAGGGCAAAGAGCAAGGTGGATGTGGTGAAGTTACTGGAGGGGTGGCATGGGGTGGGGGATGGTTCGCATCTTTGAGTTAATTAGTTGTCAAGGTCGATTCTCCGTTTGGGAATATGTAGCTACCTAGGTAAAGTACCTGGTAGTTAATGCTGGAGCAGTCGACTGAGATGCCCACAATAATGATTGAAAGATGTATCGATAGGAAGGAATCCAGGTGGGTAGTGAATCAAGCGGAAGCTTGAATATGAGCTCCATGAAAGCCGGCCCCAACAGCAAAACCAATTTCGGCCCTGCCCACCTCCCCCATGGTTTTCGCATCCAAACACAGCAAGTAGCTCGTCTTTTTATGCCCATCCAGTACAACAGTCAACAAAACCCCATCGTCCTCCCCTTCCTCTGACTCAATGTCGGCTCCGGGCCTCGGAACGAATATCGCCTCGCCGGGACTGTGCCCATGAGGGTTGTCCCAAAAGATGGCCTCCCTGGTGACCATATCTGTCTTGACGAGCCCATCCATCGCGGTGCTCTTCCCCCGATATGGTAGACTGTAGACATATCTGGACTTTCTCGTCGCATACAGCGGATTTATCGTGGGGAGCTCCCCCGCGTGCGGCGCAGGGATACCGAAAAGCCTCTCGACGGCCACCGTGCCCTTTTTCTTCCCTGCCCCGATCGTCAGCTCATACCTCGACAGGCTCGCCATGGCCCCCCTCGCCCTTTCCTTGTCGCCCCAAAACTTTCTGTCGGCGCCGTCCTTTTGCAAGATTACGTCGTAGTACATCTTGTGTATCACGTCCAGGCTCTTGTAATCCAGCATGTCGCACACGATCTTGCCCGCCTCGCCGTCCTCGTACGCGTTGACGGAGTGAAAAAAAAAGCCGGCGGGGGATTCCCCCCTCCCTACCACCCCCTTGCCCCCGATCCGATCGACGACGATCCACTGCATCTTTTTGCTGTGGTGAAACGGCTCGATGGCGTCCACAATGTTCCTTTCCCACGGGATGCGGATCCCTCCCCAGCCGAGGTGGGAAGAAGGGATGACGAGGACGAGGTAGGATTTGGTCATGAAGAAGCTGTGGATGTACGCCGCTTTCAGGCCGCTCCCGGAGATGGTGGCGAGAATTTCTGTTTTCCCCGTGGCGGCGCGGACTGCGAAGACGCGGTAGCTGGCTAGCCGACCGAAATCTTGGTTGAAGTTGAAGAGGTCGCCCGTGAGCGGGTCCCGTTGGGCGTGCGCGCATGACAAGGGGCCTCTCAGGGAGGGATGGAGCACGGTCTGGTCTGTGAAGCCGATGGGCTCGAGGGTTTTGGGATCCATCTGTTTGAGGTTGGAGTTGTCCGAGGACAGCCAAACGTTGGCGGGCAGGCGGTGCCCTGACGATGGGAAGGGGACGCCGGCATCCTGGGCGGCGCGGGCCCCGGGGGACTGAGCAATCTTGTCGATGATGTTTCCGGATGCACTGTCGAGACCTGGATAGTTTGGGTTGACCACTACGTTCACGTTTTCGATCCATTTGTCCCCCGGTGGCGCGCTGGCTGCACGCCACGTTGCCATCATTTTGGAATAGAGGCCGAGGCATGGATCCTGTCGCTGGCCGAAGCTGAAGAACTTTCGCTCTCCGGTTTTCTTGATGTGTGCCGTCATTTCTTCGGATTGGCGGAGGGACGAGTAAAACACACTGACTTTGCCAGAGTCGTCGGGGATGATGTCGAAGCGATGGGTTTGGGCGAGGCCGTCGAACCAGTGAGATGTGTAGTAGGTCCCTTTTGGCGTATCCTCGATTTTGTAGAGGCCTGGGCCGGTCCGGTACAAACTACCTGCTACCCATGATGGGATATTGCCAGTTGCGCTGATCTCAATGGGACCGCGTTCTTCCGTGAGGCCGTCGAACTAGAAGAGTGTAAATATCAGAACAAAAAGTGAAGGGGCAGATGACTACTTGAAGAGAGATACGTACAGCAGCTTCATTTGGCCAATCACGGTAAGCAGCAGTGTCGAACCTCGTCAGGGCTTCTTCCAAGTCCTTGTTCTCATCATCCTTGCCCCGCCGTAAACCAGTAGAAGCTGTTGTTTGGGGAAAATTACTTGTTGATGCCATCGTGTGATAGTTTATTTATTGTCGTTGTTTTGTTCGTCGTCGTCGTCGTCGTTGTTGTTGTTGTTGTTGTTGTTGTCGTCGTCAAGTTCACCAAGATTTATTATGACGAAAAATGGTTTGGCAAAAAAAAAAAATTCAATGCTGCTTTACTTGCACGTTTTGTGCTGTCAATAATAATAATAACAAGAGTAATAAAAAATTACGCCCCACAGTGAGTTGGATCTTGAGGCGAGAAACCCGATTGTGATGATGAGCTAAAATGAACCTGGATCGCGCTTGGCCAAGAGGTTCCGTCTGGGCCACAAAAGATCAAAGACAGAATGAGAAGAGAAGAGAAGAGAAGAGAAGAGAAGAGGTGAGACACAAGGTAGCTATTTCAGTCCCAGAAGGAGCTCTAATAAGGGGGAAAATATGGCTTGCACCTCCCATGAAATACTGGCCAGAGGCTGAACCTGAGTGAGCCGTTCCCTCTCAAATGCCCGCCATGGCCATTGTTTTAGCGGGTTGTTCCAGTTCAGCTAAGGTACTGTGCAAGGCAGGGGATGTTGTCACAATCATTGATCCATCCCCGATCTGGCGAGTTGTTGGCCTTCTAATTAATGTTCCACATGGTATTGAGCATTTCGCAACTTTGACCAACAAACCGCATGATGAAGGCCCGTTTCTCGCCTCCTGAAACAACAAAGCAGGGCGGAATGAATGGTAAATGAAGGGTTGGACCGGTGGCAATCTAGGTAAGTACCCTAACCCTTTCGGCATTGAAAGCTTGGCCCAGCGCCATCTGGGACGGTTTGAGCGCCAGGATTGGACGAACAAGCGACGGTTTTAAAAACGGAAACAATCGATGATGAAGAAAAAGGAAAACCAAAAAAAAAAAAAAAAAAAAAAAACCCGTCCGTCAAAGCTTGAATCGAAAAAGGGAATCATAAGCGAGCCAATCATTACACTAGTATATTACCTCGGCTGGACACTAAACTCCAACGAGTTAATGAGACGTACTTGGTGAACACCCAGTCAAGGAAATATTTCCCACGTGGTCGGCAATGGGCTCTGCGGTAGTGAGCTGGTGACGATGAGATTTTAGCACTGTTCATCTGCCGAGTCCAACGTTCCCCCCGCCATCCGTCGTCATCCAGTTTTGGGTAGGTAGCTGTTGACTACCTCCGTACGTAGTCTCAGGTAGGGCCCAAATGGCGGGGTACCTTATTTACGGACGGGGTTTTTGGGGGCGAGGGGGAGATGGGGAGAGGGGGAGAGTGGGAGAGGGGAGAGGGAGGGGGAGATTGTCTTCAATCGACTCCCTGCAACAAAGAAATCCTGAAAGCTTGGAAAAAAAAAAGAAAAGAAAAAAAAAAAAAAAAAGGTTACCCCAGTCTCACCGTTATTTGACTGTTATTAATAAAAACAATGAGCACGCTCGAGTCATCCCTGGCTGGCCATGCCGTGTCCAAACCCGGGGCATCGCAACCGACGAATGAGGGGCTCGACCTGATCGAGGACCACATCGTCCCCCAACTCGATCCCATCTTCCTCGAGTACTTCAAAAGCGTCATCGCAAAGAAGCCGCCCGCCCACGAGATCCCCATCGAACACGTCCGCGCACACCCCGAGGACTTTCGGCCCCCATGTGCGCTCGACACGTCGGTCGGATATGAGCGCGTCGCCGACCACGTCGTGAGCTCGCAAGATGGCGCCAGCATCCCCGTGAGGGTCTACCACCCAGATCCCGCCAGGTACGGACCCGGCCCGTATCCGGTGCATCTCAACTTCCACGGTGGCGGTTTCGTCCTCGGCGACCTGCATGCCGAGGCTAGCCTCTGCCTCAGCATGCGGGAGGCCGGCGTCGCGGTGATCGATGTTGATTACCGCCACTGTCCGGAAGCCGTCTGGGGCAAATGCATCCAGGATGGATGGGCGGCGCTCAATTGGGTGCGCGACTCGCACGCCACCATCAACATCAACCCAACTTCGGTGTCCCTCGGCGGCGTGTCGGCCGGCGGCCACATCTCGATTGTCTTGCAGCACATGGCACGAGATGCCGGGATCCCCCTCAAGCTGTGCATGCCCTCTGTTCCCCCCTCAACCGACGGTCTCACCTTTGAGTTCTACACTCAGTCCCCCTTCCCGTCGTTCCACGAGTTCCGTCGGGGTCCCGTCCTGCCGTGGAAGCGCATTCAGTACTTTGGGCAGCAATGCTTCCCCCGGGACAGGATACCAGAGCTGAGGAAGCTGTGGCCGGATTGGTGGCTCGCCCCGATCCGCGCTACGAACTGGAAGGGCCTGTGCGATACCTACGTCAGGACGGCACAGTGTGATCCGCTCAGGGACGAGGGCGAGGCGTACGCGATGAAGCTGATCGCCGGCGGGGCCAAGGTTACCGTCAAGAGATACATGGGGTGTCCGCACACCTTTATGTATCTGGACGTGCTGAAGCAGAAGCACGAGTACGATGCGGACGCAGTTGATGCCTTGAAGGTCGCACATGGCGTACAGGAAATTCCGCGATGAGAATATTCATACATTGGGTACCTACCCAATCAAGTTTTGTAATCACCAAAGATGAAGCTCAAGAAATGAAATAAAAGTTTGAAGGATTTTCCATGGCATTTATCTAGTCTAGGTATCTTCCAACATTGCCACAGATAGGTCACCGTACATAGGTAATTAGCTCCGATATTTATTTCAACAATGCCACTCTTATATACAGGTCTATGAGCTTCATCCTCCTCCTCCTCCTCCTCCCGATTCATATAGCATCTCTACCCTAGGTAGGTACCTAGGTATCTCCTACTCCTCCATCTATTCCCCTACCATCTACCACAAATCGGGATCAGCCTCGTTCTTGGTGGTAGCAATAGCAATCTTGTCGTAAAAGATCTTCCTGGTGCCCTGGGTTCCCTTCATCCCGCCGTCGTCGTACCACCCGTTGGCGTAGAGCCCGACCCTCCACTGGAAGGGAACATCCTCGGCGACGGTCGTGGCCACGTTCTGCTGGTCAATGACCAGCTGGTTGTCGTAGTAGACCCTGTAGTGCCCCGTGGCGTCCGGGGTCCACTTGACCTCCATAATCACCTTGTGCCACACGCCGGCCGTGACGGTGACCTTGTCGATGGGCAGCATCTTTGTGCTCTGCTGGCAGACGCTGCCCGTCTTGAGCCTGGTGTTGAGCTTGTTGCCCACGAGCCACAGCATGGTGGTGGGCATGTACGTGTCGCACTGGTCAAAGGGGGCGATGAACTGCGAGATGTCGTAGCTCTGGGCCGGGCTGAACTGCCAGTTGGACGGGAGCTTGAAGGCGAACCCGTAGAAGCGCGTGTCGTCGTGCTTGTAGGCGTTCAGCACGCGGACCTCGGAGTGGTAGCGGCCCGTGTAGGACGCGTCATAGATCTGCTGGGCCACGAGGGAAGGGGGGGTGTCGAGGAACTCGGTCGTGGATTCCGTGAGCGTGCCCTTGTTTTCGGTTTGTTTACCGCCCCAGCCCGAGAGCGTGCCTCTGTTGGTGAAGATTTGGGTCGAGAGAACGCCCGGCGCCGAGAGGAGCGGCAGGAGGAAGAGGGAGTGCAACATGTTGTTTGATTCCCCCTTGGGCTGTCTTTTGTGGTGAAATTGGGTTGTTGGCCCGGTTTTGATGGGGAAGCAGTGGTAGATGTGATGATCTGATGATGCTGATCGAGAGGTTCGAGGCTGGTCAATGTGAGCGATGCAATTCTAGATATATATATACTTTGCTAGAACCTCTGCTCCCAGCTTTATACGAACAGCGCGCCTCGGCCGAAACAGCCCTGCGAGGTTAGGAATCCGTACTAAATGCATGGAGAAACACACCACAGTGATGTAAGCTTTGATCATGGACCAAAGGTGTGGGGACCGACTGACAGCCGCCGACCGTCCATTGCCTTGAACCTTTACGTACAGGTGTAGCATCGGCGGCAAATTAAGGGTATCTCCACACTGACTAGGTACCGACACCTTGATGCTGAAACGTTGCGCGGGAGTGAGGCTGAAAAGGCCTCAATACGTCAATGCCATCACCAAAACTTTTGGTGTATATGTGGCACAGAGTTGTTGTGTATGTACAAGTAATTACTACCTCAGCTAAGCTCCCCACGACAGCGCCCAGCTGTGCCCGGCGGATGGTTGCCGTGAGGCGTTCACGATGGAGATGTTGGCCCCGGTCGGTCTCAATTGACGTCCCCGCCCGTAGGTGCACCACTGCTTTTTATTTGCGCTTGATTTTGAATGAACCCAGGGGCGCCCTAAAAAGGTCAGGTCCTTGACCACGGGCCTTAAACACTAGCCCGACAGGTGGGGCCCGGAAACATGACCCAAAGGAGTGGAAGTTGGACGATCTGGGATCGAGATACAAAACTAGCCCGCGTTTGATTCGTGGAAAAGAATCCACAAAAATGAAAGTTCCTTGGCTTAGTAAAAACGTCGGTTTATTTTCTTGTCTAGGATGATGAACACAAATCGAGTAGGTAAGGTAGCTTTTGTGTGCGCGATGTATACTAAACACCATCCCCCTTTCCCTAGATAGGTAGGTAGGTATCTGCCCTGGCGGCCGCACCTCTTTCATCTGTACCTAGTCTGTCTCATCCTACGTTACTTTGTCGGATACTTCTCGCCCTGATCCCACTATTCCCAGTATTTCAAGTCAGCATTTCTACCCAATCCCAAATTTCCTGATCGGCGGAAAGGGGGAAGAAGAAAAAAAAACAATTAGTGAGGTATATAGGTAAGGTAGGTACTCACATGCTCAGCAATGCAGCCGCCTTCCCATCTGAACCTATCCACGATGGTTCCGAACCCACCGCCGTTATAATTCACCCACGACATGTTTCCTGTGATGGTGGATCTGATCAAGTTGTGCTGGATTCCACCCCAGATTGGGCTGAGAATGTTCCACGCTGATGCCGCACCATTTTGTGCCATGGGGTTGTGGTTCTAGTTAGGTAGGTAAGGTAGACAAGGTAAGTTAGAAGAAAAGTCCATTTGCCCAACTCGTTCATGCATCTAATACCCTGCTGTCCTCTTGGCTTTGGGAAAGGGTTGATGGGGGCCCGGGAGGAGAAGACATACGATATAATCATTGGCGATATACTCAAAAGCCTTGGTTATGTTCTTCTGCTTTCCCACAAACGCTTGCACAAAGTCGTTGAAGCGGACTTCGAGTTCCTCCTGGCTGGGGGCGGGCACTTGCCGCACACAAGGGGGAGGTTGCCTCCGAGCTTGCCGGTCGAAAATCATGCCGGTGGTTGCCTCGGTGTGGCTAGACGGCAAGGCAGAAACGGCGACGAGCGGCGCCGCAATGCCCGCGAGGAGGGTTGTGAACTTCATTTCTTTCGTGGGTTTGTTGGTGTGCTGGTGTGTGTTGGTGTCGGGGTGAACTCGGTGGCACTGTGCGAGATGCTGTGTGGGGTTGAGTTGCAAGTCAGCAGGCTGGAGAAATGGCTATATAGAAAAAAATGTGTACTCACCTCGTCATGGCTCTGGCGTGTCACGCGGGGGGGGGGGGGGATGGGTAAAGATGAGGCTCTTGGCCCAATTTGACCGGGTATCATCCCGGGTGATTTTGCCAGTTGCCCACTGCAAAATAAACAGAAAACCCTTGGCCTCGTCTGTAAAGGGTAGTTCGGTCCTTTGTCGCAAGGCTTGGCTTGATGCCAATTACCTAGGTATGTTCACAGATCAATGCCCGAGAACAAAGTTCACACAAACTAGGGTAGGTAGGTTGGATTCGAGGGGGCCGCGGTGATGCGAACCACGCGAAAGGCAAAAGATTGTAAAATTGGTATCAAATTCGTCTTCCAGAATCCAGACGGGGGAAGCTTTGGGTATCGTAAAGTATTGTGCTGTGCTCCCCCTTTCCTGTAGATTCAAAATCATGCCCAACTCTTGAAAGTGATCGTGACATGATGTCGTCAAAACACTCAGAGTACAAAGCTTGAGCTATTAGAAATGCAACGCAGCCATCATAGGTAATCACCATTCCAGTGATCGAATTCATCCTCCCATCCTCCACCCAAACCTTCAGCCAAAAAAAACAAACAAACAAACGAATTTATTAGTTGTTTTTTTACACAACATGCTCCCTGACCTCGGACCTGGTGCCCTTCTCGTTGATGCTGCCAGTCTCTCCGTGTTGTTGGTTGAGCACCTTCTCGACAGCGGCGGTGGCCTGGTCGGCAAGGTGTCTGTCCTCGAACACTGTTTGAAGCGATGATTAGTTTTCTTTTCTTTTTCTTTTTTCTTTTCCGTGACTTGGTGGCACTTACAGAAAGCCAACTCCTCCAGAGTGCGGCCAAAGGTCTCGGGGAAGAAAAAGTAAACAAAGACGACTTCGTAGGCGAGCCAGCAGCAGTACGAGATGAGATACTTCCAGCCGACATCCTTGAGGCCGATGGGGTTGACAAAGGTGGTGAAGAAACCGGCGAGACGACCAAAGAGCTGGAAAAAGGCGATACCCGAGGACCGTTCGGCATAAGGCCAGATTTCAACCATGTAGGTGTAGGTCAGGGCGTTGTAGCCCATGTTGTAGCACGGCGAGTAGGCGTAGATGAAGAACAAGGTGGCAATGTTGGCCGACTTGTTGGGGGTACCGGCAGTGGCGGCGGTCTGGGCGCGCTCCATGCTGATGGTCCAGGCGATGTAGCACAGCAACAGCGAGATGGTGCAGGCGAGGTACATGACGCGGCGGCGGATCTTGACGACCAGCATGGAAACGGTGAAGGCGCAGACGAGCGACCAGCACGCGATCGAGACGTTGATCTTCTGGATGTCGGTCGAGTTCTTCATGCCGATCATGTTGAGGAGATCGCCGAGGTAGTACGAGATGAGCGTGTTGCCGGACCACTGGGTAAAGAGACCCAGCATGGAGGTGATCAGGACGCGGCGGCGCATACCGGCCGTCTTGAACAGATCGGTCCATGACTTCTGGGATGCCTCGAGCTCGAGCTTGATGGTGGTTTGCATCTGGGCGAATTCGGCCGCAACGAACTCGGCACCGCGGTCAGACTCGCCGTGGTATTTGGCGAGAATGGCGCGGGCCTCCTCGGAACGGTCCTTGGTAATGAGCCAGCGGGGGGACTCGGGCAGGAAGAAGACAAAGGTGAGCTGGAGAAGCGAAGGGCAGATCTGGAGCAGAGAGGGAATTCTCCATGCCCAGTTGGTCTTTATGCCGTTGGTGCCGAAGCAGATGGCCGCTGCGATGATCTGTCCGATGAAGTAGGAGACGTTGAAGAGCGAGGTCATGACCGGGCGCTCCTTGGGATATGCCAGCTCGCCGATGAGCGAAGAGCCAGAGACGATGCAGGTCGGGATGCCGAAGCCGAGAATCATGCGGGCGACAATGTACATGCCGACTGTATCAGGGGGTTAGCAGGAAGAACGTCCCCAAAAAGTCCAACGAGCGGCTTCATCTTCTTCAGAGACGTACCGTGGACAGAGAAGCCCTGAATCAGGGCACCGATAACCATGACGCAAGATCCACCAAAGATTGACCACCGGCGGCCGAACTTGTCATTGATCATGGGAATGAAGGGCAACGACAGAATGGCACCGAGGGAGTAGGCGGCGGCGATGATGCCCTTGAGAGCGCCAGCGGGGTGGTCAAAGTCTGAATGAAACCCAGTCAGTCAGTAAGCTTTCTTTTTTGGTCGTGCTTTTGAGAGGACGCAAGACTAACAATCTTTCCACGAGTCCACAATCTGAAGGGCATTGATCATCTGGGAATCAAAGCCCGAGGTCAACTCGATACCCATGCATGTCGGGAACAGCATGAGGTAGAGGAAGAGGAGGTTGGGCTTCTGGTAGAACGGTTTCTTGTCCTCGTTGGCGAGCCGGGTGACGATGGGGTCCGACTTGCCGCCCTCGGCGACTGCTCCGCCGGCCATGATGATGATGTCTTGCTGGTGATGGTGGTTGACTGCTGGTGAGTCGAGGGGACCTGCGAGAGAGGGATGAAGAAGGGGGAGCTCGAAGCAAGGAACGGATGGGACACGAGGGCCGTTTTAATCCAACCGCCGTCGCGGATCCCCTGCCAGTGCCAGTGGACCCGTGAATACCTCGATACCTGCCAACATGTAGTGTGCGTATACTACAGCATGCAGGCGAGAGTGTATCCATGACCCCGGGATGTCAGTTGGTCACTCGGTTCAGTTCGCTCCCCGCCTTTCTGGATGTTCTCCAGGTTCCCCATTCCCAGGAACGGCATGGCGGCTCCTCGTAGAATGGGGAAATAAGGCTCGTCTAGGGTAAATGGAGCGGGTCTATAAGCCGAAGGCAGACCAGGATGCTGTCTGGTTTTTTTTTTTTTTTTTTCCTCATGCTATTTTTATGGGGTTTTTCTTTTTGCTTTTTTTTTTCTTCCTCCCACTCCCCAATCCTGATAAATCGCCACCCATGCAAGCATCTTGTGCCTTTGCGCGGTGGAGCATAGTGTCTTTTTTCAATTTTTTTTCGGACGTAAAAGCGGATTCAAAAAAAAAAAAAAAATGCTGGAAATCTCGACAGAAGAGAGGGCTGATGAAAGTGCTGAGTACCATCTCATCCTGTCACGCCGGTGCCGTGTTCCATGTTGTCTTGCAACCCCCAATACGGAAATAATGTCGTAGTGTATCGTCGCAGCGTGTCCCGTGTTTGCTGTTCCCCGCCTGCCGTGGTGGTGTCGCATGGTAGTTTATCATGGGTGGATCCCCCTTTCGGACCCGATATTGTTAGTTATTTGTCTGATTTCCAAGGGATCCAGTTTTTCCCCAGTCTCCGGGGTCTCCAGGTGCCCGGATTTTCACAAATCGTGGGGGGGAGGGGGGAGGGGAGGGGAGAGAGACCAGGGTGGATCGGCGGGTTTTCAACTTATTCTTGTCTTTGAAATCGCCGAGGGAAGCAAATAAAATGTAACAAAAAAAAATGGCGATACTTGCGAAACTGAAGCCGCGCGATGGATAACGGTCAAAGTCCAGGGGTTCTGTTTCTGTCTTGGGACATCAACAGTACCGACGCTAGTCCCCAAGGCTTGCCAATGCCGCCCACAAAGAGTCCCCTTCTTCAGCGCCGCGACGGAAATGCACGGGATAATTGTTAGTGCATTTGGCAACACACGGGGGGGCGCGTGCTGGAAGAGGGAATCTCGAGCCGTCTAGGCCGGGTAAATGCGACGGTGAAAGGCTGGGACTGGCTGGCAACGGCATGCCCAGCCGGCTGTTTACCATGGTCTCCCGCTAGCGTGCCTCCTTCGAGCATCGCGCCGCCTCCTTCTCCTCCTTCGGCAAATCGCCATGGGCATTTTTGCCATGAATCAACTGACGAGAGCGAGCAACTGTCAATCCTTTCACGCGGGATATCCAGATTCATGTTTGCTAATCGGTCCGTGAGGGGTTGACGGCGAGCCAAATCCCCCCTTGGCACCAATCTTTTCTTGAATGAGGGACACACGAACTTGGTGAAAGCAGAGGAGTTGCCGCTCGCCGACATTGCCACTGACCAACCAACTGACCTGGGGAGCGCCCTGTTACGCCACGAACCCGCAGTTGACAGTTGCCAAGCGACGGTGGCTACGAATAAGCATTTCATGATCATTTTTTAAGAGGTTTTTTTTTTTTTTTTTTTTTTTTTTTGCGAGAAGCAGCCAATCACCTCAAGGTCACTTCCTCAGAGGCCCATCCTGGAAATATTTTGCACTTGCTCCTCGGAGTACGGCAGCCTTGACCCTGGGAGGCTGGCCTGCTCCTCGGTCTCCTCGGTCTTGAAGAGCCAAGTAAGGTCCGGTTTAGTATTATTGCCGCCGAAAGCTAAATAAATTGATCCTTTTCAAATATGTTCTGGTGATGATATCTTGATCCTTTTCAAATATGTTCTGGTGATGATATCTTGATGCCCCCTTTTTTTTTTTTTTTTTTTTTTTTTTTCGGTGGTGTCCATGCTGTGTAAAGCACCTTGGTAACCCGCTGGCAAAGTTCTTGCCGTGAAGTAGCCGGGTACCTACATAGGTAACTAGGTAGTTATGTGTCTGTAAACTTGGCGGCATTACGTGTTGGCGGATTCGGACTCCCGAAGCATGTCGGGTGGGAACCCCGGAGGAATTTACCACACTGCACCTCGGACTCTAATCAACGGGCATGCATTGGGCACAGTTGTGTTTCCTGGTAAGGGACGGAACGTGATGATCAGTCTCAAGAAAATAAACTAGGTATAAAAAAGGTTCAGGCGCCGTGCACGTGGAAACGAGAGGCGGTAATTAATTATCAGTTTCGACTGCTGAAATGATTGCGTGGGTGTAGGGTTATTGTCTCTTAATATCTGGGAGGCATCATGATTCGACGGGGGATGCTCGCGCAACAAAAGGTCAATATATTCAGATGCAGGCGGGCCAAACAATGCATTTCCCGCCATACAACTAAAGGGCAATTTAAATGCCCCGAAAACCAGCAGCCTTGGACACTGCAAGCGAGCCGGTCGCCAAGTCCCAGCGCCGTGGACTTGGCAATGAGCTAGATTTTAGCCATAGGTAAATCCAGAGAGGGTCATGCGTTAAGGTTGATTAATTGATCAGCGTTTATTGGAGGTGGACTAATATACCTGACGTTCTGGAATTGGAAAAAGTTTGTCAGCTCGCTCGCTTGGGTGGCCCCATCATGGCCCCTGGCTGGATCTTCACCAGTTTGACTGGTTGGGGATGGAAGACTCTCTATACTAAAGTTCCCAATGTAACCTCATGGGATGCTCATCTAAACCACTGATGGGTATGCAGGTAGCCAGCCTAGAAGCTCCTTTGATCGTCCTCCAAGTTCTAACCCACAGGGCGGCTGTTCCGGATCTACCTAGCTATCTACCTAGGCAGGCAGGTGCTCTCTTCCGTGCTAAGATCAGAGACAACTTTTGCACCCGAGATCATCCTTTTTCTCATACTAGTACCTTTTAGATGCCGAAACGTATGTATACATGCAACCTAGGTAACGTGCTAAACCTACTAGACTTTAGACCAGGGCTGATAGGCTTCCGATGCGGCCTCTTTTGCTCTTCTCGAGCACTAGATAATTATGGGGTACGTAGCATCGCTCGCATTTTAGTGCCAAAAGCTACCTTGAGCTTGCTCGCTCGCTCATCACGGAACGAAAGACTCTGGCGACATACCCTTACCCAGATAAACTAACAATGTTTTTCAGAATACGCGGTATTCTCCATGGCTTCAACATCACTAGTGAACAAAATAGCACAGACTCGATATAGGTGTGTTGTTCCTGGACTGGATGAGGGCCGGGCGCAACTTTGCCACACCAAGCACTAATCATGAGACCAGAGACGGCGGGCCGAAACATAGGTAGGTAGGAACATTGATAAGTAACCTACCAAATGCTGGGCACCTACCTACCTTAGATAGACAGCCAAGTCAAAGTGTTGGTGAAGATCTGAATTCCGCAAGTTTATCGCAGCAGACAGAAGGCGCCATGCTGCCGCCGATGGATCCAGATTCTCTAATAAAGCTTATGAACGCAGCCCTGCTTCGGACACAACTTATTGCCAACGTCATACCGCGCCCGGTGCAGACTTCCCAAGGACACTCAGCGCGCAAAGGAAAAGAACCTGGATGATTTGATTGGAAAATGCCGTCTAGGAATTAGGTAACTTGAACAAAGGTTTGGCCTTGAAGTGGTAATTGGAATTTCAGGTTGACGTAATGATAGCCCCTGGGTTGGTCAAGTTTCATAGCCACCGCCCGGGTTTTGCGAAGCCGTAAGAGGAAAGCAGCTTGTTCAGCTTGATCACAAGACCTTCAACGCATGCAGTGGGCAACGACAAGGCTCGACGACAAGCACAGTGATCTTGTGACAGTTTCAGTCTCGTAGTATTTACAGAGCTTGGATAGCTTCATGATTCAATATCTTTCTTTCACAATTCTACTAGCACAATATGGAGGGTCTCAGGGCACTTGCAAGATCTTCATCAACGGGCAGGTCCCCGTTGGCTATACCTTCAATGCCTCATGGCAAGTTTAATGCATTTTCAATCAATCCAAGCGGGGCCGGCTTCATTCTTAATCGTTTATTTCTTGACCAGAATGACCTGCCCGGGTTCTTCCAACATGGCATGCGTGGAAACGCGGCGTCGGACACCTTGAGGATGGTCATTGTTCCAACAGACCAAACCGGCAGGATCCTGGTCGACGACACCGTGTGGCGTGATATTCTCCAACAAATGCAGCTTGACGCATGGGTCGAGCATTTAATCCAAATCGCCGGGAACGGATTCCATCACTCCGGACGGGCAACCAGTGAAGGCGGGATTGCGAGCTACTACCTGGCAACGACCATCTCCTTTGACATCTGGACCACTCGGTGGAACCCTTCAAGCGGCTGCTACACAACCAAGTACCTCGTTCTCGACCGCAGGGCCGTCAACCGGCACTTCAACCATCCCTTGGTCACTTGGCTGCTGAACCCGATCGATGCGTTCAAGGACGAATCGCGCTCGGCGCTGTATCTGCCGTTTTCTCTCATGGTCAATGGTCTCCGGTATCGAGAAAGCAAGCTGGTCAGCACTCTGGACCTCGTCCGGGACGTCGAGGTGAGGACCGGCCACGGGTCCTGGGGCACCGCCGGCACATTCGAAACCCAGGGAGAAACCATCACCAAGTTGACAGCCAGGTTGGGGAACGCGCTCGGCGCACTCGGCAGCACCTTGAAGCACCTGAACATGATCGATGACATGTTTGCCCACGTCGAGCATCTCTCTGCAAGCATGGCGCCGGCAGCCCAGGAGTCCAAGAGCAGCAGCCTGAGCCCGGCCACAGAGCACAGCAACGCCAGCATCATGGAGGCCGTTTCGATCCTGCGCCAGCAGGCAGCAGCAGCGAGGGAGCAATGCAAATACCTCGAATCGCGGGTCAAGAACCAGTCGTCGGTTCTGTTCTCCTTCCTCACGCACCAGGACTCGATGATCAACCTCCAAGTGGCAAACGCGAGCAGGGATCTCGCCGAAGCAGCACGGCGGGACGGGTCGTCGATGAAGACCATCGCCGTGCTCACCATGGCGTTTCTTCCCGCCACCTACCTGGCGACCTTGTTCTCCATGCCGTTTCTCGGCTGGGAAGGGTCAGATAAATTCGCCATTTACTGGGCCTGTGTGGCATGCATCACTATCGTTACTTTTGGTCTTTGGGCTGGTATCACCCAAAGACAGCAAATCCGCCAGCTGATAAGTAGAATGAGAGGCGAAGAGAGGAGGAGGAGGAGGAAGGAGGATGACGTGGAAGCTATCACTATCGAGAGGATGCCTACACTGAAACTACAAGACAGTTCGGGCTCAGTGTAGGTAGGTAGGTAGGCACAGTACCAAGATAGGTAGCTTGGGTAAAAGGTACCTACTTAATTTGGTATACCTCGCTGACTCTACTAGTACCAAACATCAAAGTTTTGGGAAGTTATGTTTTTATTTGGGCACCTAGCTATCATTGTCATCCAGCTCTTTGTTTACTTTTTTTTTTTTATGATTATTTTGTATTTTATTTTAGCCATCGGTCACAAGTCGCACAGTCGCTTAGTGACCTCTCAGTAAAAGGTAACATGGTGGTCAGTGAAGCTCGATGAAAACGTTCATTGCTAATATATTCTCATATTCTACATGGGTCTTCAAATTTATCGTCTCCTTTCACAAAAAACTGTTGACAATCGTAACCGTCGTGGTGTATACCATGCCGACCAACCCCACCACAATCATGACTAAATCGCCAATCCTGGCCCATCTCGTCTCTGCAACGCCCTTGTAATGCAAATATGCTGGGTAAACATAGACCAGAGGGACGCAGGCAGCACTCCCAATGAGCGCCACAAACTTGTCCAAGTTGCCCGTACCCAACACGGAAATGACACCGCAAAAGATGACAATGCTGAAGCGGAACATGTTCTTGATCCACTTGGTCCTCAGGCTCCTCTTCCCCGACTGGTGGCCGAAAAGCTTGGTCTCCAAAATTCTCAGCGCCGGGAACAACTGTACAGGAGTTCCTACCAACACGGCGACCGAGTAGA
Source organism: Cladorrhinum samala (assembly GCA_033576145.1). Taxonomy (NCBI): domain Eukaryota; kingdom Fungi; phylum Ascomycota; class Sordariomycetes; order Sordariales; family Podosporaceae; genus Cladorrhinum; species Cladorrhinum samala. Next base: position 9,684 of record MU865064.1, on the reverse strand, counting down.
GAAACTGGACGGCGTTGACGAGTGGTGAGTCTTGGGGAAAATTGTTGATGATTTCGATCTGCGTCCCTGTGCCAAAGGTGGCGTAGCAAAAAGCTCCAACGCTCGTGAAGACGGCCGTGATGATGACCATGACTACCCCCAACAACCACTCAAAGTGTTCTGGCTGAGCCATAGATGACTGGATCGGCAGGATCAGACCGATTCCTTCAAAGGTGAAGATGGCCGACCCGATCATCATGGTGTACTTGTCCGGGTTGAACAGCACGACGCTCTTGTGAATCCCATCTCTCGCCAGCGTCGAGAAGTCGAACCAGTAGATGTACGTTACGCCGACCAGGATGCACGCATCCGCCAGCAAGGCGGCCGGTCCCAGCTTCGAAATGTTCCGTATCCACGCCAGCGGGACCAATATCAACACCTGAATTGCAATCAACCCCGTTGTCGAGAAATCGTGACTCCCCTTGAACACGGCGTCGCAAAACGTCAACAAATTCTCGGCGACAAAGACGATCCCCGCGCAGACGAAGCCAAGCTGGCTGAGGGCAATGCTGGCCAAGATCAGATTCCTCATGGGCTGTCCCGCGATGGCGTGTCCAATCTCTCCGTAACCCCCTTGGTACCTCGCCTTGCACTGCAACAACAAGTGAAAAGCCCACATGCTGACCGCCGAAACCCCCAGCATCGCGAGACTGCTAAACAGCAGTCCGCCGTTGCTGAAAGCTTTTGGCAAAAACATGATGCCCGTCCCGACAAACGCCTTGAGCAGAGTGAAAAACGTCTTTGCGATTCCCGCATCGTTGTTCCTCATCTGGCCCCCAGCAGGCGCCGCCTCCCGCTGGGACATGGCCCTCGACCTCCCCCTCTCCCAAAGCAGCGGTCTCCTCTCGCCCTCTTCATCCTCGGCCTCCTCATCCGTCACGGCCTCCTCATCGCTGTCGACAAGATCCTCACCGGCAAACGACCCGTACAGATCCAAAAACTCGACAAAGTTTCTGGTGATTGGCAACCTGGCGGCGACAAAGTCGTGGTTATGCCCTCTGTGCATCCTGTTTTGCAGCAAGAAGGCCCTCCGAAACCCGCCAGGAGCTAATTGGTCCCGGACGGTGATGTCGTGCAGGCCAGGACTGTCGCCTTCGCCCTGTTCCTCGGCATCTCGGCGGGTGCGGCTAAACTCTCTCGGGGTGTGGAAAGTGTTTGCGCGTCGGTGCAGTTGCAGCCGCGCTTGAGCGTCGAGTTTGAACAGTTCGCGGTGGATGTCTCCGCCCTGGAGTTTTAGCGAGGATTCCACTTGCTCCGCACCCTCGGCAGGGAATGGACTCGCGCTGCTGGCCGCTGCGCCGGAAGCAACGGAAACACCCTCGGCAAGGCCGCTTTCTGTCCCGGTTGCTGTCGTCGGGAGAGCGGGATCAAATTCGGCAGTGAACCCAGCAGGCAAGTGCTCGGCGATAACCTGCGCTTGTGCTTCAACGGTCTCGAGGTCATCACGACGATCAACTGACGAAGTCGAGGCCGATGTGAGGGGATTGGTGTTTGTGTTGAGGGTTGGAGTGCCCGACATGGCGATGATTGGATAGCTGAAATCGCGCGACCATTCGGATCATGCGTTTCGTGGAGGTGAATATGCGATTAGGAAAAAAAAAAGTTATTAAAAAAAAGTTTTGCAATTGATGTTGTGAATCGTTGACGCAAGATGTTACCAAAACGAAACTCGAAAGCAGAAAAGAAACTTGCAACGGAAATCAACGGTTCAATGGATCAATGGGGCCATGGCGTTACTGCATGCACCCTTCTGGAACACACGTCGAACATGATGTCATGTGCAGTGCATATGCCCTACGCAGTAAATCCAGTCCATTGAATTGAATCCAACAGCTCCCCAACAGCTGCAACAAAAATTGAACGGGGCACGTGTCATGTGTTTGCCGAGCTGGTCGCCCCTTTTCACCGCCCCAAAATCCTTGAATCGTGTCACCCTAACAACTGTCAACAGACCATGTGTTGATGTGCCATTAGTAGGTTTGTCGAATCGTCACCAATTAGTGGCACGCTGGTGCCGAATGGTCTATTGCTTTCTCTACATCTTCGTCGCATCAATCGCGAATCTATTTATTTTTGCCGAGCCAAGACTGGGGCTGGGCTTTGTTCCTCTCCATGTATGCATCGGTACGTTTCGTAGAACCTTCCGTTTGGTCACACCCCTTTTTGTTTTATTTTATTTTTCCAAGATCCCCTCTTGGTGGCTATGAAGCCCTTACCTCATTTAGAAACATCTTGCTCCCATCAGTCATCACTGGCGTTTCGGAGGTTCACTCGGTTCTCGTGCTGGTTGGCTTCGCACTGTACCAAACAACAACTTCATCCATCCTGTCACCTACTTCATAAAACAATCTTCCTGAGGCATGATTCACTGCTTGGACACAAGCTCCTCGATGGAAGCGATCTGAGCAAGTACTGAGCTGCTGCTGGTACCGCCATAGGTGTCGCGCTGCTCAACGCTGCGCTCAAAGTTGAATACCTCGGAAATGTCCTCTTCGAACAATGGAGAAATCTCCTTGAAGTCGTTGAGAGTGAGCTGCGAGATTGACACGCCGCTCTCCTCGCCCTTGCGGACGACGGCACCAGCGATGTGGTGAGTCTGCCTGAAGGGCACGCCCTTGCGAACAAGGTAGTCAGCCACGTCGGTGGCGAGCATGTCGTGGCTGAGAGCAGCCTTCATCTTCTCCGGGTAGACCTTGAGGGTGGCGAGCACACCCTGGGTGATGCGCAAGCACTGAGAGACAGTCTTGATGCAGTCAATCAGGGGCTCGACTGACTCCTGAAGGTCCTTGTTGTAAGAGGTAGGGAGGTTCTTTAGGGAGGCGAGGAAGCCGGATGACTGTTGACAGCAAGATTAGTGTCGAGGTTGAGAGAATGCACGCCCCGGAAAACAAAGACATACCTGACCCATGACCCTGCCAGCCTTGCCACGGATGAGCTCCAGGCTGTCGGGGTTCTTTTTCTGGGGCATCAAGCTGCTACCAGTGCTGTAGGCATCGGCGACCTGCACGAAGCCGAACTCGGCGGTGGAGAAGAGGATCAGATCCTCGCTCAGGCGGCTCAGATGGGCCATCAGTAAGCTAGCCCACTGGAGGATGTCGACAACAAAGTCGCGGTCGGCAACGGCGCACAGGCTGTTTGGGTGGACAGAGACGAAGCCGAGATCCTTGGCCATGAACTCGCGATCAATGCCAAAGGGGTTGCCGGCGAGCGCGCCCACGCCGAGGGGGCAGGAAGAGACTCGCTCCTGGACGCCCTTGAGGCGGTTGAGATCGCCGATGAGGAAGGTAGCATGGGAGAGGAGCCAGTGGGAGAAGCGGACCGGCTGGGCGCGCTGAAGATGGGTGTATCCCGGCATCAGGACGGGGAGGGTATCCTTGGCCTTGGCGGCCGTGGTGCCGAGCACATCCTTGAGGATGCTGGCGAGCTCCTCGAGCTGCTCGCCGGCCCACAGGCGCATGTCGACGCCCACCTGCTCATTGCGGGAGCGGCCGGTGTGAAGCTTGCCAGCAGCAGCGCCGATAATCTCGCCGAGGCGGCGCTCGTTGGCCGTGTGGATATCCTCGTCCGACTTGACGTCAATGACGAACTTGCCCTCCTCCCACTCCTTCAGCACCTGGTGGAGACCGTTTACGATCTGTTCGAGCTCTTCGGCCGAGAGGATGTCGAGCTTGTGGAGGGCCTTGGCGTAGGTGATGGAGCCCTGGATATCGGCCTTGTAGAGAACCTTGTCGAAGGAGAGCGACTCGTTGAACTTGAACATCAGGTCGTCGATGGCCTCTGTGCAATTGGCGCGGCAGTTAGCGGATGGTGGAAATGCGATTCGGAGTCAATTGCAGCTTACCAGTGAAGCGACCGCCCCAGAGGAATGTGGGTTGCTGTGTGGGAGCCATGGCTGCTGTCCGGTGCGGGTTGTCGAAGCTACGTCCCAAGGTTTCTCGTCGCTGGCTCTCTGTCTCTTGTCGGCCGAAATCGCAAAACACGCCTCTTTTTCGAAGCGATGATTCACAAAAAAAAAAAAAAAAAAAAAGTTGAATTCGTACCCAATGCAGGGCGCCGGCACTCAATGCGCCCACGTGATGATAAGGCCCCGTGTGGGCTGCACTGTGATGACTCACATCGCGGTCTTGCATGCCGCTGTCGCATCTTGCGGCTTGTCCACTGAGCAGTTTCTGATCAAGTTGCTCGGATCACTAAAACAATACAACAAGTCCACTGACTTTTTCCGATTGCGGGGGTGGGGAAGTGGGGGTGTTGAAGGGCGGGGGAGGGGTTGTGTTTCCTGCAGTGAGTGGCTGCCAATTGGATTGACTTTTTCTTGGCTGCTGAACATGCACAAAGTTGTCCTCCAAATTCTCGATTGTGGATGCCAAGCATCGGGGCATTTGATCTGCTGAACCCAATATCACCAATTATAATAATATTTTCCCTGCAAACAAACACCTAAATAACCTATTCTATCTCAGTTGACCTTATTAATCCAAACCCCGATCCATTGATTCCCGATATCCAAACTTCTAATAGCCATACATCCTCTAAAACAATAACAAATAAATCCTCTTCCAGATACAACCTCGTCCACCACCTCATCAAGTTATCAACCCCCTAGAGCAGCTGGCTCCTTCCAGTCATTTTCACTCCCGTACAGCCTATTAAACACATCCTCCGTTCTGCTCCTCAAGCTTCCATGCTCCCATCCATCCTCAGCCTCAACAACACTGCAGTCGTTCATTAGCTTGGCCGTCTCAATCGACGCCTCATAATCCACGGCCAAATCGTCCGGGAACACCATGGCCTTGACGGGCACCGTATTCTTCCGCAGCTGTTCCGGGTCATACAGTCGGGGCCAGTTGATTCTTCGCGCGAACGCCTCCCCGGCATCCTGCAACAGCTTCGAGCGGATGGATCTCATCATGAAAGGGTAAACCATCTCGCCCGAAAAATAAATCCTTTCCGGCATGTCTTCTGGCGCGTTGTTCTTGTCGAGCCATTCGAACCCACCGGTGCCCTTGCCGATCCTGGCTGCAGCCCAGTTGGACGTCACGTCGTTTTTGGCGCAGTAAATGGATTCGTGGAGGACGCCGTACAGCGGGCGAGCATGGAGTTTGAAGCCTTCGAGTTCGGCGAATTTCTTTACGAGTCCATCGGGGATACTTGCTCCGCCGGGATTGGCTTTCAAGTGCCCTGACAAGGCGACGACAAATTCGTGCACGGCGTTCATGCCCGAGGAGCCTGCAATGAATTTTCTTCCGAGCGTGAGGAATGTCTGAGCGCTGAGGACTCGTCCTGACGGTCCCTCATCGTTGAGAGGAATTTCAATGTTCTTGCCTCGGAGAGCTGTGTATATCTCCTTTACAAGTGCGGCATCTTGCGGAAACAGTTCGTAATACTTTTCGTTGGCTGTGACAGCGCGCTCGTACAGGGCTTTGTAGATTGAATCTGGTGTTTTGTTGATTGGAGCGAGGCCCGCTGTGAGAAACACCTTCTCAAGTGCCTGCCCGCCAAGGAATGAGAGATAGGTTAGAGCAATCCAGCCGCCGAACGACTGCCCGTGGAGGGTGAACTTGATGTCCTGATCATTCGAGAGCGTGTCTTCGAGGCATTGGCGAATTGCCTCGAGGTCTCGAACGATATTGTCCTGTCTGAAGAGCGAAAGATAGTCGGCCAGCTTGTCTTCGGCGTTCTCCTCATTCTCAAATCTTGCCTTTAGAGACGTCTCATTGACGGGAGTGCTCCGACCAGTACCGCGATAATCCGGGTACAGAATAGAGTACCCCTTTTTCAGCGCGAGCTCATTGAAATTTGGGATGCGGTCCCTCGGATTTGCATCTCCGGGTCCACCACAGAGGTAAACCAGAAATTTCCTCTCCAAGCATATTTCTTTCCACTCTCTCCTCTTCCACTGTTTCGAGTCCTTGTCTTTCGGGGCGTATATAAGCTCGGCGTGGATGGTTATTCGCTCTCCGTACGGGTCTCCGTAGTCCAAAGGCACTTCAAAATCCATCGACATGGCCCTGTAATCGTCATCATCGGTTTCCAACGGCTGCTGCTTGAGGTGCGCACGCAAAGGGCCCTCATACGAGTCCCTGGTGTTATCGAGTTCCGGCGCCATTTCAGGAGCCGTGGAGATCGTTTCTGTCGTATATGCGGATTCACCCGAATCGCTCTCGGAGTAAGCGCTCAAGAGTCCACCAAGACGTGAAGATGCTTCCTTTTCGAGCTCGATGCTGTCGTCAGAGTCCGAGCTGTCGTGAACATTCCAATGCGATTCCGCCGATAATTCCTCCAGGAGCTGACAATCCAAACGAGAGAGTGGAAGTGGTGATAATGTCGGCGCATTCTTTCCCATCCGAGTCCTCCACCATCCTCCTCCCCCTTTATCTCCCCCGAGCTCCCCCAACCCGTCCATGGCAGAACAAAGCTCATCTAGATCTCTGCTCAAAAGCTCAGAATCAACTCGTCTTTCTTCTCCTTCTTTTACCGGCGCTATGCCAGCGAGGCATGACACCGCTGTGGGGGTTGGCATAACGCCCGTTTTCGGATGGTCGCCTTTGTTTGGGAATTCTCGGTCGAGTTTGAGGGTAAAAAAATAAAATAAAAAAATAAACAAAAACAACTCGAGTATTTCTTTGTCGAGGTTCCGTCTCTAGATAAGGTGGGTAATCAAACCAAACCAGCAAGATCGATGGTAACCGCCAAAATTAAGGGACCGGCCGGTGGAGCAGGTGGATGACGTCTAGTTGACATAAAAGATGTCTAATTGACTTTGAGTTGATGATTTTCAAAAAGTTTTGAATCAAGGGCCCGATGGGATGTATGTACTGTACAAGGCAGTCAAGTCATACCGGAGAATCATGCCGCCCCTCTTCACCGTGAAATCCCAAAATCATAATAATCAAGGGCATCCTCGTGCAGTCTTTGTACTTTCAGCCTCCCGAGTCGGCAGAGCCCTGTCTCACTCGAAACGCCCAGGTACCCTACTCTTCATGTCTTTGCCTCACCTCCTTTCTCACTTCCTTCCTCGTATGGCTGGCGCTAAAACGTAGGTAGCTTATATGGCCTCTGCATAATGTCCGAGCCTGGGTGGGACAAAAACGGCGCGGAAAGCAAGCCAACCCCATACCTAGAAACAAACCACATCAAAAATGATACCTCATTTTCAGCCACGTCCGGGGCCGTCCGGGGAGGGGTGGAGGAAGGGGTCCAACCGCTCTCCACATGTCACCGTTCTGGTGACAAATTTTTTTTTTTTAAGGGTGCAGGTTTTTTTTTTTTTTTTTTTTGGTTTTTTTGGGCAATGTCATCATCTTTGAAGCGTTTTCCCTCTTTTGGGGGTGGGATGGTTCTTTACGCTCGGTGGGCATGGCTTGGCCCGCACCCTCACATGCCAGGTCCGAAATTCGGGGTGACATCGTGTCCTCGGCTAGGTCAAAAACGTTGTCGAACCGGTGAGCCAGCGAGCCGGGTCAGCCGGGAAGCCCAGGGCCCCCCATCGCGGCAACGAATTTGACCCAATGAGAGGGTAAGGGTTGCACTTCATTAGTTTCGGTGTTTTGATGGAAAACGAAGTTGTCCGAATTCTTATTAGGGTTCAAACACCCCCCTTCCTCTCGCGCTCAGACTACTAAGAAATTTTCGCATCTTTATCCATGTCGATTTTTTGGGGGTTAAATTTGCCCCAATCTGGTCAGTGGCTGGCCAACTAACGTCGGCGTTGTGCGATTGGTTCCGAGCGTATCCAGATCTGGCAATTTCATGTTATAGTTCGGTCATGGCAAAACTTTGATATCTGAGTCTTTCCAATCATGAATGTACGGGGTTTCCGTTTGTACTTTTTTTTTTTTTTTTTTTTTTTTTTTTTTTTTTTTTTTTTTTTGAAAAAGTTTGACACATTGGACGGCTCGCAGCTGAAATTCTTACCTATTCTCTTTGTTTCTTCTTTTCTCTGCCTCACCGTACCGCCGCAACCGAGCATCATAGTTGTCTACAGGTTACCTACCTAGGTACCTACCTCCATAACTCTATGCATAGGTATGTACAGTATACATATTTCACCTAGGCACACATAAATACGTACTTACATATCGGTACGGTCTTATCCCCAGCGTATGACACAGGTCTTCTTCTCCTGACTCTCAACACAAAAGACATCCGATGACCCTGCATGCATTGTTACACAAAACACAGACACACATCCATACGCACCCCCCAAATGAGGATACTTGATCCAGACAATTATGTTGGTCGGTAAAGCCCGTTGCAAACCTGGATGAGGTCGCACTGCGGCAAAAGTTCAAAGGTCACCAGACCAGACCAATCTCGGTTGTAGTCTTTGAAAAAAAAAAAAAAAAAAAAAAAAAGTTCCAAAGGCTGATAAACAGGTCATAGAGCTGCGAGAGAACCCAAGAATCTAGGCCCTGTGGGAGATTCCAAAATCTAGGCTCGGGCAATCTGCAAAAACCATTGGTAGAGCCTCTCAATTTTTTTCCTGAGTCTTGTGCCACCACCGCTATCATCCGACTTTATCCCACCGCCATTTCCTCTTTTTTTTTTTTTTTTTTTTTTTTCTCTCTTCCTTGCCCGAGCGCCCACTGTGCATCCGACTCTTATTAAACTCTGCCCGAAAAGCTTGAAATAGTTGATTGTTGGCCGTCGCCTATATTACAGAAATAAAACCATGTTATCATTATCCCTGAACGTACGACGGGTACCGTACCAGGTCACCAGTTACTTATCGCTGACGCAATTAATCAACTAGGCCAACTGCTCAGCCTCAATGACACGTGGGGGGTTGCTTACCCTTGGGTACACCACAATAGTCACGGTCAGCATTTGTGTCGGATGCCTTGCATGTGCGCGGCCCATGCCAAATCCGCGAATCGGCAAGCATAGAGTTGCAATAGACAAATTTATGTATGTAACTATCCATGTGCGTACCTAGGTACATGTCCATGTATCCTGCCTTGGTGACACTGCGCTTCAGGAGTCTGGTGAGGTCAACATGAAAAAGAGTGTGGGAATGGTAACTTTAGGTACCTACCTTAGGTAGCCTGTTTGATCTCCTGTCGGTGGGCGTCCTCAGTTGTATGTGGCAGCTCTGTTTTGTCATAATCTACCTACCTACCTACCTACCTATCAGAAGCGATGTGATTTATGTGATTTATATTTTTTTTTTTTTGAAAAAGCTAAAGTCGATTTTGAATTCTTTTTGATCCGCTGCAGCGATACTAATTCTCACCAAAAGATGCTTCGCTGTTTTCCAAAAAACATGTACACTACTAATTTTCCTTGCTAGGGAAATAATTGCACGTTATCCTTCAGCCACATCTTCGAACAGCTCCAGCAGTTGCTCTTTGTCTTCTACATGGTTATACTCTTTTTGATGTACCTTGGGCTGCTCTACATCTTGGCAGAGATCGAGATCGCGGTCAAGCCTGACAAAGACAAGCATTAGGCACTGTCATGCGTGTCAGTAAGGCTTGGAACAGTTTGAAAAAAAAAAAAAAAAAAAAAAAAAAAAAAAAAAAAAAAAAACCCAGAAAAAAAAAAAAAAATAACCCAACCGGGTGGGGGAAATGTTGGCCATAGGCCGGGGAGATGCGGGGGTGGGCAAATAAAAATTGTTGTGAAAATTTTTTATCACCCCGC